>VYXD01003420.1:1495319-1610788 GCA_013397195.1 Hylia prasina | reverse complement strand
TCTCCCTCTCCCTCTCCCTCTCCCTCTCCTTACTTGTAGCTAGAACTTTCATGTCAAGATTTCTGGTTTCTAGACATTGATTATTTGAATATCAGACTGAAAAGTTAATGATAAATAACCCTTTCTTTACAAATACTTTATTTTATGTTGTGATCGTCACTAAGCATAATCATTGTTTGGCATAAGAAATGGTTAAAAAAAAGGAACAATGTTATATGTGATTCAAACTGCTTTCTTTTCTGTTGACTTTGCATTCCCCTTTTTAACATTTGCTTGACATTTGTAAGGAAGGTCACTTTCTATCACCTAAACAACTCAGAAAGAGATGGGATTCTCATAAGAATTTTGCATCTTGCTCCTATTTCTGGGATGTCAGGGCCAAGAACTACCTGCAATACCCAAATATTTTAAAAAGGTAATTTAGATGTGAGATTATCTGTATAACTTTACTGCATTTGGAAAGTGACTGGACTGTCTCCAAGCCACATTTCTTGCATTCTAGAAAATAGGATAGCTGGTTTATCATTATGGACAAACGGAGAACAAATTAAATAGAGTGTTTGAAAGAAATTACAATAAAGCATAATTTTTATTTTTTTAATGATGGGGAAGTGAACACTCAGTGAAAAGGTCATGGGAAGCAATTACTTTTTACAAGGATTATGAGCAGAAAGCAAAATTTTATCAGTTAACTCTCATCAGCTAATAGGAAGATGAGAAAAGTAAATTTAAATATGGATATATTGCAGATTTCTGTACATCCAAAAAGGGTCCTCTGCTTGTGCTTGCTGCAGATGGGATCTACTATGCAGGAGAAACATTTTGTTCCTCTTAGTGCTGAAGCATCATTGCCATAGGTGTCCTGGAGGATGCTGAACTCAGGGATACTCCTCTGCATTTCTGACAGAGATCATGAATTCCTCAGTCTCCGGGTTTGCTGGAAGAAGTGAAAGAGGTTGTTTTTTTCCGTTAATACCCCACATTTCAGCTCACAGCCAGAGGTTTACCAGTCATGCATTAGCATGCATTTTCTCCCTAAAATAATCTTCGTAATAAAATCCCATGACAAACAACTTTTATGTACTTACTCCTTTCCTTTCATCTATGTAACTCTAAATTTTACTGGACACAATAAACTTTTCAACTATGAATAAGGGAATTGCAACATTTTTTAGGAGCCATCAGGGTGACAAAATTCCATTTCTCTTCCCTTTAAATATGTAGTAATTATTTATACTGTGATATAAAGCCTTTTTTGTAATGTTATTTATATAGTAATTTTCATTATGCAAATGAAATAATAAAATAGCAGCAATGTAACATAGCTAATGATTTATAGTTACAGGAATGAGAACCTTATGGCTTGAACCATCTCAGAATATCTGGAATAACCTTGAGGGCATTTGAACACTTAAGTATCGTCCATTTAGAGCTCTTAAAACTAATAAAGAATAAACACAAACTGAATCTAGGGTATTTATAATAAATTCACTATTTAGAGGGGCTCTGGGATGTGTATTTAGAATTTCAGGTTTTGTGAGGGCTGGCCGTATCTAAATATTTGCCTTTTTGACACCTGAAATTAATAATGAAACTCAGCATGAGCGTATGTCCAAAAGAACTGCAGAAGAGAGAAATTCAACTGACTACAGAAAGCTTAAACAGTGAAAAGGCCTTGAAACATATGTCCCACCAAAAGGAATAGCCATAAATCACATGTGAACACAGGACTGCAGCAAAGAGAAGTTAGACTTTGGCAGCAAAAGTCTACCTGTATTATTGATTTGAACTTGAATTTAAACAGCCACCCCTTCAATTTAATATCCCATTCGGAGGACATTAAAGCAATCTCACTGCTAAATAAAACAGAGAGTTAAAGAGACGTGTTGCTAGATATAGCAAAACAATGAAACAATTTAATTAGGCGATAATGTTTCTGGCACTGGCGTATACACAGCAATAAACTTTTTGTGGTTGATTAAATGCTGAAGTGAAGCAGAGCATGAAATCTTTCCAAGAGTAAGGAGCTGCTTCTGGCTCTTCCCATTACGCCTGTATCTCCACACTTCAGGAAGGCAGCAGGTCTCACTCCCAGTTCTCCTGTGACCGCTACGGCTGTTGGGAGTGCAGACCTTAGAGGATCCAGCTTCCATTCATTTTCTCCATCAGTGTGTGCTCCTGTAAGCAGTAAATTGGCTTCTTTCACTTTCACAATTAGGATACAAATCCAGAGTACTTCCCTATTGCTCTCAAAAGAAGAAAAGCAATTGAATATTTTTAGGAGCCAAAAGCAAGTGCTGCTCCAGGTCCTTGTTCATTTCTTTCCCCAACTGGTCTGTCTTTTTCCAGACGCATTTTTGCTCTTTGTGGGCACACTGCAATTGAGGAGAAGCATTTTCTTTAGACACATGGTGGAAGAAATCACTTCAATTAATTTAAGAGCAACAATTTCTTAACACTGGCCATTTTAATTTTATAAATGTAATAAAACTTCCATTCAAACTCCTGAAGATCATTTGAGAATTCTGACACTTTCTGTTACAGTACTTTGCAGCTAACCTAACTTTCAAGCAATGTCCTTGGTTTGGCCATTACATAATTCAGTACTTTGGAATACTTCTGGGATGCTCTGAAGTTATATTTTTATATTTAAAAGTCTAATTGCTGTGTTCCTAGGTGAGCTTTTTAAATGCAAATTTAGCACATCTACCACCTCCATTCCTCTTCTGCTCCCATGATCATCAAATCAAGCACCCTTCTGTCAGTCTAGGCTTCCTTCAGATTTGTAACCTGAACTGAAATCTTAATGGGTCTTCCAACAATTAAGTCTTCGACAAAAGCCGGTATTTCTTCGCCACAGAATGGTGTGTTCAACAAAATGGCTTCCCTGGGGCCCAATCTCCATCTTTAAACAAAAACAGTTCTGGTCCTCTGGAGACATTATATTTATTGAATGTAAACGTCATAATAGCTTGACAGGTGTCGAGCCTTGTCTGAATTTTGTGATCTGAAGCTGCAGTATCCTACTGCCTGCCCCACAATTAATCTTATTGTCTTTGTAGGGTCCCAGGGTCTATCTGCCCAGATAACAAGGGGCAAAGTGACCTGTCAGTTAAGCTTAGAAAAGTGTTAAATCCTGAAAGGGCACTTAAATCCAGCACTTAAAAGGACCTCCTGTACAGAATTGCCTTTCCTACCTTTCAACACTCTCCCTAGATAAGATGATGGAGGAAGGGCAAAAGAAAATCAAAAAACAAACTTAATAACACCTTCCCTTCCAAAGACCATGATTTATAACAAGATTGTGAGAACATTCTGAAGCTATTTCATGTTGAATTACAGTATACCTTTACAAGTGGCTGCTAAACTAGGAGTTCATGACAGGACTACTTGTGTTACTCTCATACTGTTCCTTGTGCTGCCACTAAAATTTAAAATGCGGTACATACAAAATAGATCTATAAATTTATGTAGTAACTATCCCAACAAATGCAAACTCATTCTTAGTAACCATAAAATTACCTTCTGTTATCTATCACCCAGAGAATTATAGTTTCATCACTTAGAACAGCCAGCAAAACTGAATAACACTGCCTGTTTACCCACTATTTCACTGTTATATGCTGTGCAAGTGCTGCAGCTTGCAGAGAAAAAGGATAAACAACAAAAAATTAAAGATGAATATATGGTGTGGTAAATAAGGGTTGTGTTATCAGCTCTGCACTGAATATGATTTTTTTTAAGTCAGTGTCTCCCTCTTTAGCTTTTAGTTTGAGCCACAAATAAATCAATATAATTTTGGTCCCTGGATATGCCAACCAGGTTACATTTATGGAATATTCCACTGTCAAGTTACTTTCATTAAACATGGCAACAGAATAACATACACAAACTGTATAGGTTTTAATAGCATACAAATTGATATAACTGTCTCTTTGATAGAGTGCTGGGATCAGTAAACTCCAGATTGTTAATAAAACTTTTCCTTAGTCCTTCCTCCCTGTTCTGAGTTGAAGGTGGCCCCTCTACCACTATCATTAGAAGTGGTGGTTGGGTGCTGGCATGAGGGCATAAGTCCTTGCCATCACAGGTGAATGCCAAACCCACATGTGCAGAAGAGCCACTTTCCATACCCTGGAATAGTATTTTTAACCATGAAGTGCCTGAAGCAGTGAGCAATGTAGAGATAAACACTGCTGCCTATTTTGTTTCACTCATCACTGCTATAGAGGAATAAGCACTGAAAAATTGGAGGAAGCTGTGACTAAAAGTTACAGATTAAAGCTATTTGGGAATTTGGAGTATGTTTCAAATAATTGTTGCCTGATCACATATATTATAGCATATTCAACATAAAAGGCTCAATTCATCAGTTGAGTTGTTTTTCACTAATTATTTGCTCAGTCGGATTAATACCACTAATGCTGTATGTGAAGTTAGGACCTGAATCCACACAAAGAGGCACTGCTTCTGAGGAGCCCTTCAATGGAACTTTTAAAATCCCGCCTTCAAATAATTTTGCATTAAGAAAAAAATTAAAATGTACTGGCATTTGTTTCTCACAGTATGGATTCCCAACATACATATTAGCTAGATTCTATCCCCCAGTATAAAATCTGGATAGCATCTCTTGTGATCTTGTTCTTCTCAAAAATGTGATACAGAAACATTTCAAGCTGTATTTCATTGTTTATCTAGAGCTTATTCATTCAAAGTGTGATAAGAAACTATATTTTCTTTTCAAAATGTGTAAATAAAGCTTGACATCAGTCAGAAATCTAGGTCTTTTAACATTAACATTTGAAAATTGTGAATTGTCTGCCACAGAACTTTGATGATAATGGTCTTATAAAGGAATAAACAGGAAGGTCAAGCTGCCAGTGCCTCGTATACAAAGAAGAACTAGAACGTGCTGTCTGAATAAAGCTAAAAGTAATGTTAACTGATCTGCTACAAAGCACCACGAATAATTTAGCATTTTAACCAAGCAATTGAAAGAGCAGATGAATACTTTTGCTTCACAATAGAAGGCTTAGACATTTGGGCAGTGAACTTCCATAAACCATACTTCTTTTTGTTTTAATATTCATGTTTATTATCCAAATAGCTTTTTTAAATTTTTTTTTAACTTAGAAAAGCTCATTAAAAAGCTTGAGTAAAGCTCAAAGGATGAAAAAATTATCTCTGACATTAAGATAAAATGCACATTACAAACCCTAGTATGATTGTTTGCTCTAATGTGGAAGCCTTGGATTTGCTGTATAGCATCTGATTTGTCCTTTCAAAACTCTGCATATCTCTGCCTTATTATGGTCACTTCCTCTTCATTTTGACTGACTTGGTTAACCCAAGTCTCCCTGCCCATTTTATTTTTTTTATCTTTCCATTATCCTTGCCTTTGTGCCCTTCCTCATACATCCTGTTAAGAGGAGATGCAAACCTTTCTTCCTTAATTTTCAGTCATTCAGATATCTTCAATGTTTTAGAAATATTTAAATTAATATTTTAAAAAGTGCAAAATGAAAGGCAGAAAAAAAATTGAAAAGCAACCTGGTGTTTTCTTTAAGTCCTTGTCAGCTGTCTCACCTCTGCATCCCTTTGGTTTACATGAGGCTTTTGTTTCTTTACCCAACCATGTTGCAAATGAGCGACTCCATGGTGGTCAGTTTAGCATGAAAGTTGTGTGGGACAAGGACCAGACTTTTGCATAAATGGTGTGTGCAATGCCTCCAACAGAAACAGAGCACTAACATATAATTATTCTAAACTTTAATTGATATAGTGCCAATGCAGCATGTTATACAGTGTTTTATTTAAAATGACATCCTGAGACACCTTCAGTATTAAACACAGCTACAAAATTAAATAGACTGTAAAAACTATAAAGCAAATTAGAACTAAGATCAGGAACATTTTGTTTTCTGTGTCAGTTCCAGTCGTGCCTGATTACTCAGAAGTAGACTGAGAGCTCCCCTGAATACAAAGACTGCACTTGGGAGCACAGAAATGGCCACTTCATATAGCAACTATGTTTTCTGCTCTTAAGTTTAGTTTACTTTCATTTTTTCATTTTTCTTTAATCAAACCTGCATAATTGTGTACCACTTCTTGTTCTAATTCTTCCTAATAAGCCCTGGGGTGTAGCTCAAAACATGAAAAGAACGGCAGATTTTCTCTCCTTTTTTGCAAGTATTCTGACACTGCTCTGTATCAGTGCAAGCAGCCAACATGCTTCCTCAGGTGGAGGTGAATTGTCCTTCTCTGAAGGGATATTTCAGCAACCAGCATGAGTGAAATATTCTTTTCAACAGACTTCTCTGCAGCTTTATTTACAGATTATTCTCACTCTGCAGATGGATGGCAGCTTTTCAGAGCTAATCAATTTGCCGAGAGTCTTTAGCAAGGCCAGAGTTGTAATAATAGCACAACTGAAACCGTTTAAATCCTTTTTCTACCCCCAAAATGTTGATGTTTATGGGAAGACAAGCAGAGAGAGCATTATTGATGTCTAAAATATATCAGATCCATACAATAGTTAACTGATTCCACTGAGATGAGAGCATTGAAAGAATTTCAGTGACAACAAAAGAGATAATTAGATGACCCTTTTTAATTATAACCTGTATCCCATAAATTTATCAAACCCCCATAATTTATTATAATTTATTAACTCTAGTTATCTAGAGTTGTTGAAAATTTCAAATGTTAGCAAGGTACTTAAGAAAATGAAATACTGATTCACATGGTCCAGAGACTGTCTTCATAATTATAAGAATGCAGACTGAAAGGTCAAGGTCTTTTCCAATATTTTCTCAAAAGTTTTTCTTCTATAACTAATAATATTAACTTTCTCTTTTTGACTGTTTATATTTTCTCCCCTCTCCAAGTGTGACTGTACCTTGAAATTAATAACAGTAACTGAACACTAGACAGAATTAACACTTTAAATAGCAGCTATGGAAATATGTGTTGGTGTTAAGTTTAGGTGGGGTCGTTTGCTCTCCCTTGTTATGAGTTCGAACACTTCATTTGATGATGAAATCTTTCAAACTAAGGTTAAGTTTATTCAAAAAGGGTACTTAGATTTCACCAAGAAATTTAAGAACTATGCCTGCTGCATTATCATTCAACTACTTAAATTTAAACAAGGAGTAATTACTCACTCTAAAGAAGACTAAATGAAGACCTCAAGACATTCACTACATGTGGGAAAGCAGAATAGCTTTCTAGATGTCTTAGTGTCTACATATTTAGGTGTATTTTCATGTCAATGTTTAGCAGTTCATTTAAGAGTTAGACCTCCATTTCAAGCTATTCCATATAAATATTTTAGTAGTTTTGATATATTGTCCATTATTTTAATCATTGTTTTCTGAAACATCTTTTACAAAACTGTCTTAGAGATAGGATGAACATTACTGCCCAGCATTATAGCTGTATCTGTAATGGTTAAAAACCCTTTCATGGCACAATCCATATCTATACAGCCAAACTTTTTTTCACCTCTCAGAACAGACTGGTCACCTCTAAAGAACATGCTGAAATACTCCTTGGTCCACAATAAGCTCAAAGCTGTGCACAGGGACACTATGAAACAGCAGAATTTGCCCCATTCTGAAGCTGTGATGTGCACTTCCCCAACAAGCAAATTAAATACATCATCTTGCGTCTGTGCTCAGGTCTGCACCCTGGCTTTTTTCAGTTTGCTACTACACAGACAAAATTCAAACATGAAAACTACTCTGCGCTTTGTTTATAGATTGCAACACATAAGATGTCATAAGAACTGTTTTGTGCTAAATAGAATAGAGTTCATTTGTATTATACTGCATTCAAAATTAGTATAGATGTTTGCGTCATCAAGTACTCTGAGACCACATTAGAGACCTGGAACACATTGAAGTAATGCAGAAACTTTAGCTTAGAGTGTTATCAGAATGGAGCTGAAAGGTAAATTTTGTGAGGATTAAGGCATGTAAAAAGAACTTAGGATGCACAGTTGCACATTCTATTCTATCTCTTGACTCATCTTTCTCAATCTACCTTAACATGCTTCTCTGTCTCGTCCACCAGTTATGATTTGGCTCCTTAGAGCTTTTTGAGGGAATGACTGATATTTTGCCTACTTCTGCATTGCAGCTGCACCAATTGGGCCCCATCTTGGCTTTGACCTTAATAAATTAAAATAAGATTTAAGCCAACATGAACATTCAGATGAATGAATAACACTCAACAGTGTCATTGAATATAGATGGTAAAAATCAGCACCCTTTTCCCACTTCCTTTGTTTCCCAGTTGAGAAGAAAAACTAAATTAAAGCTCTGCTTTATGGTGCATGCAAATCTCTGGATAAATACAGACTGCTAAATTGGATGTCGTGTGTTTCAATAGTGCAACATATCACAGATACAGGTAATCTCCTTAAGGAGAAGACATGATATTTAATGTGTCTGATGGATGCCCTTTCATACTACAACAATATTGAAGACTCCATGACAAACTCCTGACATCATAAACAAATTTCAGGCACGCATGATAATGATGAAAAACCTTAAAACATTCATACACTTTACAGTGGAGTGTCAAAGGTCTTTTGTAAGTCAGTGTATCTCAGTAAAGCAGAAAAGTTTTCACCAGGAACTGCATCAAATAACCTGTCAATTATGTTATTTGATTTTTGTGGCTCAGCTTGTCCTTAAGGTTGTTTTTCTAGAACTATGTCAATACCCTTAAAGTTCCTACAGTACAACATGCCAGTAGCTGCTGTTCTGGCACAATTTCTGATACATTGATGCTTATCAATCTAATCATGTAAGGCTCATCTTCCAAAGGGAAACAACTGAAAGATCATAGCATCATATTTCACAGTGGAGTGGCTGTCATCACAATATATCATGCATGTATTCAAAGGTCATACTGTAAATCTGTTTCATTAGGACCAAACACGGAAAAAGGAGAAGGCAGCACATGAGGGAATTGCTGATGTTACAGAGATGATAAAGTCACTGCCTACATGTAACACCCACAGCCATTTCTGCCTTTTGCTGTATATTTGTACTGTGAAAGAGAATTTTCTTTCGCACTTTTCAATCTTCACAGAAGATTTTTTTCTCTGAGATAGAAATTCTACATTCTAATATTTGTTACTCAAGACAAAAATTTCCTAAAATCCGGAAGTAGTACAATAGCAGTTTGGGGGTTTTAATCCAGGTCTATTTTAGTGTGTTTTGTTTCCACTAGAGCTTACCTCTTTTTCTTAAATCTATGTTAGCTCTGCCTAGTAGCATGCAAATTGTAGATTAGGATGTTTTTCTCTTTAAAGGAAGTTGCTCAAAATGAAAGAAAAATTATTTAGGCATTAATTTTTCTGACTTTTCCCTCTCTATGGATGAATGTATAACTGCAAGGCATATTTCCATATTTCCATTTCCTGTTTTGCAGGGCATATATCCACTAGCCATGCCTAAAAGCATCTTTATAAATGACCTTAGTATTCCTCATCCTCCTGGTCCCCTCTGCTTGCTTGATTCAAATATGCAATTTCCAGATGTATTTACAAATATTTGAAGACTGACCTCTTCCTGCATTGAAGTGAGGTGTAAAACCCTGGATTGAAGGGAGCTCTGTGAGCTCTGCAGTACTGGAAGTTTAAGAGGCCATTTCACAGAGTCCAGACCAGACATTATCAGAGATCACCATCTTGCCATTTCTCCCATTGTGTTCTAAGCAGCCCACGTGACCACCAGGACACGGGCAGACTGTGATTCACACGGTGTTTTTTAGTAAGGCATTTGAATCATAACCACTGATTTATTCGCATATCCATAATCTTTTATTCCCACTGGTCAAACTTAAAAAAGGTTGAGAGACCTTTGACTCACGTATTTCGGTAATGGCTGTTAAAATCAATTCTAGCATTAAAGTCTCTAAGAATGAACAATGCATTGAGTGGAAAATTGATTAAATGGTCAAAGAACAGTCCTTTGTGGCCTCGTTTGCTTTTTCAATTAGTACAGATGTCACAGCTGGTCTGGGTGGCTCTCAAACTTTCACAAAAAATGTCCTTGAAGCTTTGTCTTTCTGTGAATCTTTTCTTCTTAGAAAGATGATTTTGCATTGAACCTAGCACTTCTGTAAATTTTTGTACTCCATTTCCAAAGAAATAGAGAACAAACATTTCCAAAGAAACCAAACAGTCATGAAAATGAATTATGCATTTGACTGATTAGACACTAACAGGAAAAAAAATGAAATCCTTCTAGGTGAACTAGTGTTTTTTAAGGAATTTGATTTCAATGTTCTGGTGGATTCCACTTGAATTTGTTTCCCTTCTTTAGGAATTATGGGGGTCAGTTCATGCAAATGAAAACTGACAGGGAGATGACTCATAACTGCAGCTACCTCAGATTGATTTTGACCAGAATTCCTGGGTCCACAGGTGAAGAACTGATGGGAACATGTATGAATTCATTTAGGGGAGCTCCAGTAAGTCATGTGATAAAGGCACTTAAAGGGGATATAGAAGACTGGAGTGCAAGTCCAATCCCAGTCCTGCTACAGACTTACTATTTGATGTTGAGAAAGTCATCCTGGGAATGATTTCTCAAGAGCTTTTAGCATTGGTCTAATTCTGCTGTCATTGACTTCTACATAAAAATAATTCCCAGCATGTGCCATGACATGGAATATCATGTATTCATAACCTGCTGGTGTGTTGTCTCTTAGAAATTATAAGTAAGGTAATAAATCTCTAATTTCATCACTTTAAATAAAAATGTTAGGGATTACATTATTTTCAGTGTCCAGCTATATAGGAGAAATGGAAGCAGACAATAATCTTAACTGCATTGTTTCTCTCTTTTACCTGCTGACAGCCATGTAACATTCATAAATGCAAACACTAGGATTGTTTCTTTATTTTAGCTATGCAAACAATTTAGTTATAAGAGGCAATAGGTTTTGTTTTAGTGCCTTAATGTTTTATTAATTTAATTTTCCACAGTCAAATTCTTTTTTCATTTTGCCTTATGGCCTAAATTTCCCTTGATATTTGTAATTATATTTGTTTGTGATTATACTGCAACATACTGTAATTCTCGACCAGCTGACAATGAACAAGAATTTTTATCTAATGTCTTATTAAAAATAAAAAACAAAGACTGACATGGAGATCCCATAATTTATTTTTTGCAAATTCAGAAATCAATTGCCTGATTAAACTTAATGCATTTAAAACTATACAGTTCATCACATGAAAAACACATGAGCCAAAGGCAGGTCCCTTGTTGAGTGGCTTTAACTACCACCTAAGTTGCTTCAAGTTGTTTCAACCTGTGCATAGACTGAATTTCCCCCATGATATTTGGAATAATGGAGAACCATATAATGGATTAAATGGCTGGCCTTTCAAAGTGAGTGATCTGCTTACAAATGAAGCCACTGTCAAATACTTCAGGTTATCTCCCAAAACAATCAGATAATTTTGCAGTTTAGACATAATGAAACAACAACTTTGCAATTTGGGTAGATATAATTGGGTGTCCTACATGATAAGGCTTATTTGGCATTATTTTGCATTGCATAATATAAATCGTGCTTGTCCAAATGCTTGCACTGACCTCTAAACAAGCGTAGATTAGCACTGTGCTTCAATAATAGCAGTTTTTTGGTCTGCCTGCATTGTATCCTCTTGTTCCTTCAGTCACCTAATATCAGGATAAAATGATTTTTTTTCTGCAAAGGTAGCAATAAGAGGCAAAACTGTGGATAAATCTTCATATCTGTGCCTGTGGGTAAAACAGAATGTGTTCTGAAGAGATGTAATTGGTGTGAAGGCCCTGGACTATGTTTGACCAGAGATTTTGTCTGGGTGATTGTTGTTACTTCTTCACATTTTTGGAAGAAACTGTGGAATATAACTTCTCCTTTTCTGTGTTACAAACTTTTAATTCCACTTTGGATAAATATATCCAGAATTTCACATTTACTTGCCATGAAACCTGGCCTGTCTTTTTATAATACGGCATCCTCTAGGAGACAAACCCATAACCATTCAAACCTATCCATAATGAGAAACGACTACTACAAAGTTTCTGTTGGAAGGATTAACAGAATGTCATTATTGCATGCTCTAGATATTATTTCAATTTTCTTTAATTATGCAGAAATATAATTGATTTTAGGGAAGGTGATGTACTGAAGGCATGTTTTACAAATATTTTTTACAGGGAAGGCCACGTATACACTCTCCTCTGTCTCAGTTCCTACCCTGGGTTTTCCAGAATGTAACCATTCACTCTGTCCATCTTGAGATAGAGCTGAACCAGTGACATAAAGAAAAATTTGTTCCTTATTGGTATTTGCAGAGATTCCTGTCGTCAGTGATCGTCAGAGCAGTACATGTAGATTTTTATATTACTATAATGAGTAGGAGGTTATGCAAGTGGCTACTTGTTCAATAATACAGTGTCATCATCAAACTCTGCCACCTTGCAGTCCTCTTACTTCAAATTATTAAAAAAAAATATTAAACAACTTGATCATAGTACTGACCCCTGAGACACAGGATTATTAATATATCTCTTCTTTGAGGTTATAACTATTTATTTCCTATCATTTAATCACTTTTTAATCCATGACAAGCCTTTGCCCCTTACTTCATTGTTATTTATTATCTTTAATATTCTTTTATGGGGGACCTTTTCTAAAGCTTTTTGAAATCCAAGTAAATTATGTCCATTGGGTCATGTTCATCTACTGTCTTATTAATATTTTCAGAACCTTCTAACACATTAGAGAGGCACAATTCTCAGTTACAGAAAGGTTGTTGGTTTTTCCCTTGCCATATATAATTCCCTAAATGTTGCACTACTTTTTGTCTATTTAATTTTCAGTAATTGTAACAAACTGTAACTCTCAAGACATCCCCTAAATCCTTAAAAAAAAAAAAAAATCATGCTAATGACTTTCCAGTTCTCAGGAAGCATGGTGATTGGTAAGGACATAGTGTAATTTGTTATTAGGCTACTCAGGCAGTCAGTCAAATAATTTGAAGGATGGCTCCAAAACTTTCTGTGAAGAAGATTCAGTTCCAAAGCAACCAGTTTATTTAATTTTAAAAAATAGCTTTTGAAAGAGGAGCTTTGTCACCTTATTTCTTCAGTTGTGCTGAAATACATACATGCATTCTTAGACAGCCAATCCTTGCATTTACTATCCTCACTTTAGTAATACACACCAAGAAACCAATGGAAAGAATTATTCTGAAAATCTTCCTTTTTTAAAATTACATGAGAGGATTCAGGAAATCTTCTCACACATCACTGTTTTAGTACTTTATCCCTCCCAAAATTGCCATTGTATTCTGAGGGTCTTTTTCCTATGTGTGAGGTAGAGCTAAATGTCAGCCACCTTAGCCTTTCCCACAGTGGGCTCTTGGTCAGGAAAACACTGATGAAAGGGAGAAAGAAACAAGAAGGTCTGTCCACCACAAGCAAAGTTATTTGACTCTACATCTAGGACAGCCACTAGGAGCAACAATATCCAAACAGTCTATCTGCAGGTAGGACAAATGACAAGCTCATGGGCAGTGTTCTACTGATTTCGAAAAGGTGCTCTGTCAAAGAGGAACGTGGAAAATACAGAGTCCTTCTCTTCTTATGCCTGAGCATAGAGATTAGGGATTGAATTTGGGACAGAATTGCACAGAAGTAAGAACTGTGTATAACCAGCACAAAAAATTGTCCTTTCCTTGGAAGATGAGAAGGACATTAGAGCTGCAGGTATTCTGGGTCTGTCACAGTATCATGGACATAGAAGCCATTGCAGGCAAATGGTATCTGGTGAAAAGCTCAAGGAGAGCTAGGTCTCAATCACATCTACAGTGTTAGCAGGATGCTTTGCCCTGGATGCTGTGCCCTAGATTGTGGTCAAGCAACTCAATGTCCTATTTGCAAATCTATTAGTGGTGGACTGAGAGGGGGGGCATATGCACGTTTTGGTGTTGAATTATATTAAAACCAGTCTGGCAACTAATCCTGAATCAATGTCCTGGTAGTGAGGAAAAGATTTGGCAACTAAGCTGTTGAGCTGACCTTGAGACAAATGACTCAGTCTATCACCACAGACTGTAAAATCACAGAGTTGAGTTCCTCTAACATATTCTTTCTTGGAGTGTGCACATGAAGTTTCCTCCCTTGGGTAAGAGGATGCTCACCATGTATACTCCTTGAGGTTCAGTGAAAGAGATCTGTCCATGAGCATTGGTATGGTGAGCTACATCAATCTCTACTTAATAATGGTTTATTTTTGATAGCTTTATTTTAATTGCTCTTAATCTAATTGCTTCAATATAGTGCATTACCATATCCTATGCTATACACCACTATTAGTTTTAGCTTTTTTACTGTGTAATAAATAATTCTGATTTAAGATCATTTGCCATAAAAAAATAATTCATTTAATGTAAATATATCTGATTTGCCAGATCTTTACATCCTGTGGGACAAAATTGCTTAAATTATTTACAAAGTTAGGGGCTAAGATTGGACCTAATCACACCTAGACACTTCCTCTGAGGAGTTTAGGATGAAAAGGCATCCTCATGGGTCCGTGGCAGGGCTTCTTAGTAAACTTTGTCTGAAGCTCCCACTCCATCCATAACAGTGTGAGACCAGAGCAGTATGCAGGAGCTACTGGGACAAGAATCCAAAGTTCATCCAGCAATTGTTACAACTCCCCTAGACACTATTGTACTGGAACTGAGTGTTACAGAAAGCAGCCAGAATATACAGGTTTCTTTATACAGAATATATTATTCATATTTGAGATTTGAGTCTTCTCAGCAACACTCAATTGACAGTATTACTGCAGCAGACTATGGGACTGAAGTTCTGACTGGGCTGTCAAAATTTGACAATGATGATATTTTTGATCAGGCTGGAGTTTCTGTTCCTGGAATTGTATTTGCCAGGTTCAAATCTCATCAGGCTTTCAGGCACTGGGAGACAAATAAACCTGAAGGACTTATACTGTGCCTATCACACCCAGCAAGTCAGGAGTTAAGGAACAACTGTGATTTCACTAAAGCAAAAGTGGTTGTACCCAATGAATCCTGGAGTACTGCCTTCATAATTAAGATATGGACACTCTGATAGTGGTGAAGGAGTATACGGTTAATATAAATTACAAATTTAAACACAGACAGAAATAATTTGCCCTCAAAATATTAGAGGAGGGACAGCACCATAAAAAATATACATTTGACAGATAGGAATCTAGGAATCTCCTTGGGTTTTTTCAGTTTATAATGGCACCTGGTCATTGTTGTTATTTCTTGGAAACAATAGAGCTTCACACACTATTGAGACCATATTCTTTATTTAGTTTATCATTGGACTTAATATAGTCTCCCTCCAGGGCTTGTATGCTTTGTCTAAACAATATGGATGGAATTCTTCATAACTTTCCCAGCATTTGAATAAGCATTCACAAATCCACCCTGTGATGGGATGGACTGTGCTGCAGGAAAGCAGATTTGGTTCATATGGCCCAATATTTCAGTTTTTGTCTTTTGCCAGAGAGTGTTTTTGCATTTTGGCTATTAGCTGAGTATGATTCCTAAATTACGTACTTTTCCTAAAATCGAAAAGAAAAAAAAATAGAGCTGTCTAAAAACTAAAAGAAAAAAAAAAAAATAGAGCTGTTTACTCAAGTCATCTTGCTAGTAGATCTTATGTCACATAAACAATAACAAATTGCTGGAGTCTGAGAAGATTAAAATAGTGCTGAACAGGAATTCAGCAATATTTGCAGATCCCTAAGATGGGAAAATTATGATACTAGATTGGGTTTGTTGCCAGTGGAACAAGTCAGGTTCTGAAAACTAAAATTAGTCAGATTTTTTCTAATGAAAAACTATGCAGAATTATTTGTTGGAAGCAACTAAAAAACTAGAAGTTTACACCTCAAATTGAAATATTTTTTAAATTTCATCTTCTTTGGCTCATATCCATCACGTTCTGCTTTTTCATTGCAGAAGCTTCTTATCAGCTTTTCCATTTTTAATACCTAATAAATCTCTAACTTAATTATAGTTAATACAGTGTTGTCAAACACTGAGAAATCATGAGTAACACTTCCAGAATTTATAGGTTTGAGTTGGTTAGTGGGTTTTTTTACTACCTGTTTGGGGTTCTCCTTGTTTGACTTCTATCTTTCACAGTTTTAGGAAATGGTTTGGGGTTTTTTCTGCTTAGATATCAGCACTGGAAACATGATTTTTTAATGGAAGTTATTAGCCTCCTAATTAATATAAATCTAGGAGCTAGGTCTTTAGGAGAAGCATCAAATATCATGAGGCTAATAATAAAATTGCAAGAGCTGGCAATATTGTTATCCAAAAATGAGTTAAGATTCCTTATTTTGCCAGAACAATAGTCATTTGTCTCAAATTTATCAGTAGCCTTTTAACTTTTACAGTTATGTCAGAGGTGTGGAAACATTTATTTTTATTTCTTACCTACAATTTACTTGTCTCTCTCTTAATGATGTTGTCTGGGTCTTCAGGCAAAATATTACACATCAACTTGTCATTAAGTAACAGTTTTGAAATAGAGCTTTTTACTCCATCTTGTGTATCCACTGATAATTAAATAAGCATGCAAAAATACTTCCTTTGCAAACAAGATTTTTCCTTTTTTTTAACTTCTTTTGCATTTCTTTGGGTTTAGTTTTTTTCTTTCATTTTCTTTTCCTGTTTTTTTTTGGTTTGGTTTGGTTTGGTTTTTTTTCTGTTATTCATTCACTTCTCACAGATATTAATGTGGTCCTACCTGAGAATAGAAAGAAAAAGTACAGTAAAATATGATTAAATATTAGCTGAACTGTTAACAACTTTGTTGACAACAGGACAAGCTGGTACTCTGGTATGCTGGCTCATACAGGACGTGTGAGAATGACACAAAAAAAAAAAAAAACAACCTGGCACAGGGTGGTCAGATAAGCTGTGGATGTCTCATCCTTGACAGTGTTCAAGATAACATGGATGGGTTAAAACCTGAAAAACCTGGACCCTTCCTGGGTCCTTGCCCATGGAATAAGCATTAGAATGAGATGATCTCTAGAGTCCCTTCCAACCCGAACCGTTCTGTGATTCTATGATGAGAAAAGAAAATGTTCTTTCCCCCACAGCAGCACCTGCAAAAAGCTAAGGAGAACTTTGCACACAGGGTTTCAGAAGTACCCCTTGATAATTTGTTATTGCGTACTGCTGCTGTGTACCTCAGCAAAACACTAAAATTATTAGGTAAGTATTTGGGTGTACTTGAAAAGATAAGAAAATATCAGTCTTGTGAGAGATTAAATACATCCTGTCTATGCAGAGCTGACAAGATTTGTCATAGGCAGGAAGACAAAATAGAATCTGGCTGTGTCAGAAATGAGCAGCTGAACCTGTTCTGGTCTTGCTCAGAGAAATGAAGGGGTGGAGGACAATGAAGAAAGTGATACAGTAAAAATCCACAAATAAAAAACCATTAAAGACTATTTCCAAAGTAAAACTGGGAGAATGGCAAAAATGGAATGCTGAAGTGGTGCCTGTGGAACGGCCCAGTACAATCAGCCCAGAAGCTTCTAGTGACCATCCTCATTGGCCCCTGACCCTCTACCCACACTGGCTTTAAAATTTAAAATTATATGCTATGCCATGTTAAATGCTCCATCATTTTAAAAATGTGCCTTTTTTTAACTGTTATTACCATACCTTTCCTATCAGGCCTCATCTCCACATCTTGGCAGCTCACTAGAATACTGAGGAGTAGCAGACACTCTTATCAGAAGACTTAGATCTGTAGATATCCTTAGAATGTGTAATATTTTTCAGTCTTTTAAAGAACACACCTTATTTTTTACTTCACTGTTAGTCTTGCTCTCAGGAATAGCATTTATTATCAGAAGATGATATGAAGGTCATGAGTAGCACTGAAATTAGAGTTGTATGTAGTTTGGAACTCACTTCCCGTTGACATGTCTCTGTACACAGCCCTCAGAAGTGTCAAAATTCAGGAGAACACAGAAGTTCATAAGAAGCAGTTGCTATCCATTTAAAAAGGAAAAACTGCTTAGGTGCTAGATATTAGAAGCCTAGATTATTACTGCTTGGTTTTAATTCCGTACATTTTTATAACACATCAGACCAATTACATTCTTAGTTTTATTGCACACTAAAAGACCATCAATCGTTATGACCACAAAATCTTAGTTCAAACACAGGAGTGGCAATCTACTTTGGACTTCATCTATCATCTCTGGCAAGAGATGGGAAGACTTTGGGAAGACTTTGCTATATATTTTTACCTCATATTGAAAAGCACATTGAAAATAGTTTCCTTACAGGGTAATATGAAAGAAAAAAAGAAGAAAAAACCAAGCACCACCCTTTATTTTCTGTAGAAATTTTAAAATATTTTTTCTCTGATATAATAAAATAATTATATGCTTCAGTGTTTTTATATCTTACCTGTACTGTGGGTCAAGCATATGGCAGATCATGCAGTATGTTCTGGGACTCATCTGTTTTAGAAGACTATGCTTCCCATTTTCATGTTTAGCTAGGGTAGCAAGCTATGTGTCCAAAAACTAACAGCAAAGAGCAGAACAAATCTCAAGAGGTTTTCTCATATCTTCTTTATTATTTCTTCCTCTATCCTGCTAGCTTCCACTTGTTCAGATCAAAATTATTAAAGGCAGGCAAATATAAAAAAAAGCTTTAATTTATTTTATACCTTATCCAATATTAAACACAAGAAATATTGCATATTAAAATTTTTCTACTTTTATGGTTTTATTAGATGTGTTAGATATTTGAGAAGTGTCTTGGTATACTAGAAAAATAACAGCCTTTCCCCTCAGCTTGCCTGCTGCCATTCGTGTTCCTTCAAATTTTTTGTATTTAATTTCATGGAATCATATGATGCTTTTTCAGCCAAATCATTGTGCAAGTGTGTGCAGAATCATAACAATAAATGCTTCTCAACACCAATTAAGAAAACAAGTAAATCCAGTAAAAATGAGAAAGTTTTCAGTAAAAATGAAAAAAAAAATGAAATAGCACAGGGAGTATTAAAATGATCAAAGTGGTGCTTCTGAAATGAGATATACATTGTAAATATTTGATCCTTTCTTTAGAAGGCTATCTAGGAAAAAGAGTTGTGTCCTGACCCAGGACACTCCTGTAAGCATCACTTTCCTTCACCGGTTTTGGGAGTCAGTTATTCAGACGGACAAAAGTTCTGTGGATAGCTTGGCGGGTCAGTGGAGCTCAGGTCAACTAACTGATATTGTTAGTCTGTGAAGGGGATGTAACTCAGACTGCCTAGCCCACTGCTCCTGCCATCTGCCTCTCCAAGAAAAATCCATCTCAGACACTCATAGAGGATCTGCTTCCTCAGAAAACCTGCATTAGAAAAGGGCAAAATCCAAAAGTGTCCTGGAAAGGAGGTGGGTACTGGAAGCAGGACTCTCAAAGTCTTGTGTGACAGGATGAAAAGCCATCCTTCCTATCCATCATTTAACAATGGTGGTGGATTGCACACAGAGGGCCAAGGACCTGCTACCAGAGAGAATGAAAGCTACTGGCAGCCCTCCTACAAGTGAAAATAATTAATGAAAAATTTATTACCTGTATTATAGAAATTGCTGCTGGATAGTCCCCAGATAAATTAAATTAATAAAGTTGCAGAGTAATTAAGCCGTATCTTTCTGTTTTCTTGCATGGCTGGGGCTGATGCAAGCTCAGCAGAACAGAGGAAGGGGAGGATATAGATTTGAAAGGCTGAAGTTTGAAAAGCAGAAGATTGTGTATATTAAAAAAGAATCTTGAAGTAAAGGACCCATAGACAATGTGAGCAAAGGCTTTTGAATAGGTTATTATGCTTCATTTTAGGAATATTACAGTTTATGGAAGTTTCAGAAATGTGCAGAAAAAAAACCCCAGTGTTTTTGCAGAGGAAAAAAATTGGTCCTGTGAGACGAACAATAGAATAGAGTTACAACAATTTTTTTTCAGTGCAGTGACATATTATCTGTTATAAATAACACTACATATTATGTGTACATTCTATGTAATTACTCTTTGAAATGAAAAATTTGCAGATTGAACTTTCTCAAACTTTCTGACACAAATTGCTTTACTACATATTGATTTAAAATTAGAAGCAAAACTTCTGAGAAAAATGAACATTTGTTACTTGTCTTGACAATGTACGAACAAATTCCTTACTTTTCTGAACTTCAGTTTTATTAAGTAACTTTCTATAAGACAAGTTTCAGCAGATCAGCACAAAATTTTCTTAATTTCATTACAGGCTGTAAATTAAAATTAATGAGGCTGACACCCACAATTAACAATGAAAAATGCAGATTGTTATAATTACTTAAGCAATAACATTGCTTTACATAGAAGACTTAAGGTGCTCCACAAATTATTTACAAGTGTTACATAAAACACAAAAAATGACAATTTCAATTTATTTTGTCAGTATAAAAAACAAAAATCCTTACTAAAACCTTTCTCAATTGGGAATCTCTCGCCATGCATAATTAAGCAAATTTGATTGCAATTAAGCCTGGCTTCTACAGTGGAGTTTTAATTAATGCAAATCTGGCATCTACATCTATAAGATTAATTTTTGTGAATTAAAAGAAAACAACAAAGCATATTTGAAAGTGCAGTTGTATTGTTGAAAGGATGGAATGTAAAATCTGATTATTTTTCAGTCTTCCATGTGGATAGCCTTTGACTTACACTTTAAGGATGGATATTTTATTTGGATCTGTTGTTTTGCTTCTCAAAGCATTCATTATTAAGCAGGATCATAGCAATTACACGAGGCTTCATCTAAGGAACATCTTTAAATGTAATTATATACATTTAGAAGTAGAAATTAATTATAATATAGGCTAAGGAGTGAGGGCACCATTACACTATGCAATGTTTTTTCTGAAGTCACTATCCTCCTCTTGCATTTGGGGCATAAAATATCCTGTGGCAACTGTAGGAGTACTGGAGAGGTTTTCAGATATATTTTAATAAAGTCTTCCTTTAAAAATCCCTCAAATTGGAATTAATTTTTTAGGACGGGGAGAAGAAAAATTGCTATTTATTTAGCAATGTGTTTGAACTGATTTTTTAATTTTCTTTTTTCCATCTTAAATTTGTTTGTGCTTAGCATCTTTAAAAGAAAAATCTTTATTTGGAATTCTATTCCTTTGAAAGTGTCCTATTTTCCTTTGAAAGAGTCACCTATTCTGTCAATCTTTCTATGTAAAATATTCAGCTTCAGATTCCACACGGCTAGTCTTCCTCTTAAATTCAGTACTATGTAATATTATTTTACCATTTGTGTGATAAAACAGTCAAATGGAAAATGGACCATTAGCAGGACAATCAGATATTGCATTAAAATTATTTTTCTCATTGGCATGCCAGAAGGTAAATTTCACCCAGTCTCTCCATATGAATGTCAGTCAGGTAATTCCAAGGAAGCATTTATCTGGTTGGTGGAAATGCTCTGACTGATGTGTATTTTCTATTGCTCTATTTTTTCCTTGGTCTTGCTTTTGGAAAAATATGGACTGGGTATGCAGAGAAAGTATCAATTCTGTTTTAGTCAAGGATGAAAAGGCTGAGTCAAGTCTGTGTTGGAGAAAAGGTCAGTGCCAAGATCCAGGTGCCTCTTGGAGAAAATGAACCCCAAAGCTTGCCTGCAGGTTATTGGATGTCTCTGACCCTGATATGAGAAGTAAAATTAGCAGCTGTGTAGCTTTTCTTCCTGTCTAATACAGCTTCTTTGTAATTTCTTTCCTTGTCTTTGCAAAACCCAAAAAATCTGCATTTTGTTATATGAAACACCATCTGAACTGAAAATTTCCCAAAGATGTTCTGTCAGAGGAACTGTTCCTTTATGGCTGTGTCAGGCAGAGTACAAAATCAAGTCCTTAAGGGGCTGTAAATGCTTCCACACTTGGTTCCCCCAGTGCAATCACTATTACAGCTCCCAAAGGCAGCCTCCAAAGCAGCACACTCAGGGTGCTCACAGGGCACTGGAAATAGCAGGAGGTGAGCCTAGCCTTGCAATCACATGCACCACTTCTGCAGCAGTGGATTTAAAAACGCCAACAGTCTTTTTGTTCTGCTATGTTTTACAACACAGGTCTATTTACAGATTTTCTTTAATTATATTTAATTTCAGAATATTTAGTCTAGTATTTTTTTTTGGTTGAAGTAAAAGAGTAGTATTGTGAAACATTAATAGCAGGTTTAGACAGAAGATTTCTAGCTCAATTTTCAAAATTATCAGCTCAAAAAAAACAAGGTAACAGACAGAAGATGTTCTGCAAGTTTCTGGGTATGGATCAGCATCTACTTTTGTAGATCTGGAAGAGCAGCAGTATATATGCTTTGTGACTTACAAGATCTTTTTTGCTGGAACAATAAAGTGTCCATCGCTCTCTCCCCTCTCCAACCTAAACATTGTTGGCACTAGAACCCTGACCCGTATGCTCCCCTAATGTGTGTGTTTGCATTATTGTGTTTGCATGCTTGGTTTTTTTGTTTATCCCCAGTGTGTGCGAAAGGAAGACATTTCTAATTATATTGTATGTCTGTATCCAATGCTTGATAATTTGGACATTGATTCACAATGGGCACTAGTTTAGATAAAGGTTACCCCTGCCCCTTTGTTGAAAAGACTGAGGAAGGATCAAAGGAGGGGTATCAAAGGGCAAGTTTGTTTCTAGAGCACAATGCTTAAAACAGTCTTCTGCTTTTGCAAACCAGAAGTTTGAGGGGTTTTATTTGTTTGCTTTCCACATTTTTCACAATATTTTTCAGCAGCCTCAGCCATGTAATTTTTCAGTCTCAGTTGGGCAGACATTCTCACAACAAATTTAACATGCATGCCCACACACACACATCCTCTTAAAACAGAGAAGGAAAGCAGCAACCACTTTGGTTAAAATTGGGATCAGAGAAAGGGATTGTGGTTCCCCTTTCTCCCATACAATTAGTTAATCAAGCTTTTCTAGAAATTTTTATAGCATTGTGGGTGAAGAATGAATCCAGACATAAAAACTTCTGAGATCAAAGAGAGATTATCAATCTTAATAAGAATAAGGAAAATTAAGAGAAGAGAACCAGTCCAGGAGGTCTAATCACTCTTGTGCCAGTCTTTAATCTGAAGACTAAGATTTAAATACAAGAAGTTATTCCATCAGATTGTTGTGCAAACATGCTGATAAATTCTCTCTCCTGGCTTGCGGTTTTGAAAAAAGCCTAGGGCCATTAGGCACCCAAATCCATTAATAAATCCGTGTCTTGGTCTACACCTTTTCAACATCTAAAAAATAATAAAGGTACATTGTGCTGGTATTTCCTGTTTAATGTTCATTATGCACTGAAGAGGTATTGAGAAATAGTTTTTCTCCAGCAGTTATGAAAGAATTATACTCTTTTCTGAGTGAATGAAATAAGAGCAGATTTTGTGAGTCTATGCCAAAATCTATTTAATTAGGTCATCATTCTTAGGAAAATAATGCACCAGCAGCTTCAGAGAAAGTGCAAGGCATGACATATTTGAATTAACTCTATTTAATTAAAGGAACACCTTCTGAGGGTCTCAGATTTCATGGTACAATCCAGTTTTCACTGTGACTGCTATCTTATGCATACTGGAGCTCAAGTTTTGTGTTGCACTTTTTTTGTGCTAGAAGTACCTTCTTTTATATGAGCACTGATCCCAGCAAGAGAAAGAGACCAACTACCAGGGACAAAACTGGAGGAATTGCCCTTAAGTAATGAAATGCAGTGGAGATGATGGAAATGGAAAATGAGCAAAGAGGATGGAGAAGAGTTTTGAGCAGTTCAGGGAAGGGAAAAAAATATGAAAGATGAAAAAGAAAGGAAAAAGGAAAATAAGAAAAAGAAAAAGAAAAAGAAAAAGAAAAAGAAAAAGAAAAAGAAAAAGAAAAAGAAAAAGAAAAAGAAAAAGAAAAAGAAAAAGAAAAAGAAAAAGAAAAAGAAAAAGAAAAAGAAAAAGAAAAAGAAAAAGAAAAAGAAAAAGAAAAAGAAAAAGAAAAAGAGAAAAAGAGAAAGAGAAAAAGAGAAAAAGAAAAAGAGAAAAAGAAAAAGAAAAAGAAGAAAAAGAAAAAGAAAAAGAAGAAAAAGAGTTTAAGAGATATGTAACAACCAAAAATTCAGAGCTTTCAAATGGAAAGTAGTAACTACTGCTGCTGTTTCCACATTTGACAATTTTCCCACTCCTCAGTCTGGAAGTGAAAGATTTTATGTGTTTAGAAGGTCTCAACCAAGATGGTTTTCACTAAGAATAGAAATACAGCTGTTTTCATTTGTGTAGATAAAGTAAAAATGGTTTTGTTAAAACCACAAGAGAAGTTCAATTAAAAAACATATCTTCCATTTTTTTTTTTAAATGTATACCTTGATTTCTGAAAATAACAATTTTTTGCCTTGTTTCTTGATAGAATTGTATCATCCTTTTGACTGTGAAGGAAGACAACTTTTTCTTAAGTTTGTTGGGAAAAAAATGTTGGAGGGCAGTCATAATGATTTTGACCTGATGTCATAGCACTGAAAGGAATTAGAGATTTTTAAAAGAGATGCCCTCTCTTGAGGGTTATTATTTCAGATTTTGTGACATGTTTGCCTAGTTTGTTGGTTGGTTATTTGGTTTGTTTCTGCTAATGTAAAAGATAAACTGTTCTCAGTAGTGAGGATATTAAAGAAGAATTTTGGAAGGGATTTTAAGTGTGAGGAAGGGAGAAACACATGAAAAGGTAGGGAGAAGAAATTAAAAGAAACTGCTGTGTAGAGTATAGGGACAAGGATCTTCAAGGGATAGAAGAAAGAAAATTACTGGATACATGCACCAAATGGAGGGTTCTGTGGAATGAAGATGAAAAGTAAAAATACACTGTATGCATAATCTTTCTTTTATGTCAGTGAAAAAAACCAGCTGGATTCAGCTTACTTGGACAGGATATCACATTCTACACTTCTCTAGAAGAGCATAAGCAAGAGAGAGGACGCCGAAGACTTTGATATGCTCAATAATCCTCAATTTCTAAAAGTAAAAAAGAAAAAAAGAAGAGACTGGTACATTGTACATTGAAATTCAAACTATCACTTAGTATTTCCCTTTGAAATTAGCATCTGAGACTTGTTATTTGTAGAATTGAGCTTTTGCAGGGAAATGTATATAGAGAAATATACCTAAAAGTATATTTTCATCATCTAGATTTTCAAGAGGATATTTGGGATGAACACCTGAGTAAAGTGATAATTGCCTCCAAAAGGAAGTTTTAAAAGTCCAAGTATGAAGGGCGAGAAGGAGAAAATCCATTAAAAAAAAACATGGAAAGAAATCTAGTGCCTAAAGTGATGGAGGTCTCTATACAATCAATTAATTTTAAAATTTAAGATATCTCTGTTATGTGGCTGTTATGCCATAAATGCAATATATTTATAAAATAATTTACCTTGGTTCCTTATCTAGAAAGAAGATGGCACCAGAGACAAATATAGACTTACTTTGTCCAAATATTTTAATTGTTCTTTTTTCTCTCTCCCATTAATTGATTTGTTGATTTAAAGTTACTGACATGGAAGCTTAATCAGTCTAATAAGTGATATCTTTTCTCTCGCCTCCTCTCTGTGCTGCAATGATTTTAGTGAGAATATGAAAATGACAAACATTTCTTATACATTGAAGTTGAAAAATGAACAAAGATATGATTTAAAGGAGCAAATTTGATTAAACTAACTTCTACATTAATCCACTACAACCCACAAAATTATTTTAGTCCCAGGGAGGGATTTCTTCACTTTCTTATTTACGGAAGTATCATTAATATAATTTGCAAGTGGCTTTTCAAAGGTATTTCTATATTATTTAAGAGATATACCTGGAGAATTCTGTATGATTCCTTAGCACATTTCATTATTCCATGATCTTTACAGATCATCTCATTCCCTTAACATGAATTTCTCTTGCTTATTCATGCCATAGAAATCAAGGGCATTATCATCTGTGTCAGTATTTGATGGACACTGAGTTGAGAACTGGGTATTCTGGATTTCAACTTTCTAATAGCAATCTCCTTCCTTACAGAATTTTCAGTGACCAGAATTCTGCAGTTAATACCATGAAAAAGTTTAAAACAGAAGCTCATTTGCTCATGTAGATAGTAATCTGCCATCTCAAAAAATATAGTACAAAAGCCTGAATTCAATTAATTAGCTTATGATTTTGACTCAGTGCTCTTGGCTGAAGAGCACAAGAGTTTAAGGTCTTGCAGATGAGTTCATGTGTTGCAGCATGGGCGATTGGTGGATTGCTGCAACCTTCCTGAAGCGTTCCCACAAGGAGAGCACTCCACCAGGCACACAACAAACAAAGCCCTCACAATCAGCAGCAGATTTGCTGTAACAGCGGGGCAGGAAGGGTCTCTGTGTGGATTCTCAGTGGTAGCTTATTTCAGTGGAGGCAGGAAGGGTCTCTGTGTGGATTGACAGTGATAGCTTATTTCACCAACACACCAGAAGGGCCCAGGGACAAAGGCCCCAACTGTTCTAGGGCCCGGGCTTATATGTGAGAAGGGGGTGGAGCCAATGGTAACAGCCAATCACCGAGAGGTGTGGGTGGGAGAAGGGTGTACAATGACCAATAGAGAAGCACAAGGGTAAACAGACAGGGGTACAAGCCAATGGGTTTACAAGGAACAGAGAACCTACTAGAAACCTGACCATATATGGTCAGCTGGGGGTGTAATGGCCAACAGGGGGTGCAGCACTGAGGTTGATTGACAGCATGTCAGTGAAACATGGTGTCCATAGGATAGGTTAAAGTTTAGGGGACATTCTTCCAAGGCATAGACCCAGGGAGTCCCCTAGCAGACTCACAGACCTCCACATTGATGAAGTTGTTTATAAGGTGAATCCATAAGGACAAACTAGTTATGGCATTAGTATTTTAAAATGTTTCTGCAGAGAATTTGCTTCAACATTAATTGCTGCTCATAACAGCCAAAAGCAAGGATTTCAGTAATTTGAATTGTGAATGGCTCCATACACTGATGAAATGCATTTTTTAAGAAACTTCTGTAACATTTTTAAGGAATTTTTTTTGAAAGCTGTAATTAATATGACTAGTAAAATCAGCATATTTCAGTAATTAAATGTTCATGCTTCTTATACAGCATGTCACTAGATGTCACTCTGGATTCCATTATTTGGTATTCTGGTGATTTCTAAATTTTTCTGCCTTTCTGTATCTACTTTCCCCACAACAAACCTGAACAGACAATGTAAAATGTGCATGAATAACACAGAATTGCTGACTGAATGTCAATTTTCTAGTGTGTGACTTCTATTGATCATTCATTATTGACATGAAGGTCTCTAGTGTCTCTCCTTTCCTCTTTAAACTCTTTCTCAGCTAAAATTTCCAAACAACAGAACCAGAAGGCCTTGAAGAATGGGATGATTCAGGTCTCTTAGGATGTCTTACAGAGTACTTTAACCTCAGGAAGGCATCAGAGGTACCTTTTTATAAAGACTCAACAACTGTTTGGAATAAAAATTTAAACACTGGGAAAAAAACCACTTTCTACTTAAATTGAACCACTTTCATTGACACTTTTTTGGTGTAAATATAACTGGCTACTTTTGGCAAACATAGGGACTTTTTGAAACAGTTTCCTGAATGTATGCATTTCCCTTCCTTGTAGCCAATAAAATATAAATAGCATTTTCACAGTGACGAATGACATGTAGTACAGTATTCTATGATCATGGCTCCAGGATTTTATTTCTTTTAGCTTTGTATACATTAATTAAGTATACACAATCAGGGTTGAGTGCAGAGACAGCTAAATAAACAAATGACACTGTAGAAAGGTCTTTCTGCATACTAATCATATCCTACATCTGCAAGCAAAAGCTCTATAAATCGATTTGCTCTTTCACATCAAAAGACAAACAGCGAGGCAAGTCAGCAGTTCCTTTGTCAAAGTCACAGAGATTGCTGTTCTTCACAAATGCATTTCTACGGAGCTGAATTCAACCATTTGATGATTAGCATTATTGGCAACTCTTCAAAGAAGATTCATCAAGTAATTTGCAATTGGATTGGTTGCCATTTTTGTGATTCTACCCCATGAAATTGAACAAAAAATGATTGACATTTGAATTCTTACTTGGAGGACAAAGTGAACTAGCATAAGAAAAAGAAGCAAGCAGATTCCCAAGAGGTTGAGAAGCTGATGTGATGTCTCTGGTGATTCCCACATGGACCAGATCAGATAGGTTTGCAAATTAAATGAGTAGGTAGGGCAGAGGCAATCAGGAAGATGCAACTTCCTGTGAATATAAGAAAAAATAAAAGTGCCAATTTTTTAAGATGGGAGTGTGTATATATCTGTGCTTTTATAAACACCCTGAACACTAAATCCATTCATGTGAGAAAAATCTCACTGAAAAGGCAGGAAAATCAGTCTATCACTTCACATCCTTTGTGTGCAAGTATTGAGTTCTCTGCTATCAATGCATATTAGATATGTATGACAAAAATAAAGACTATCACAACATATTTATGTGTGCATGTAAATAAAATGCAGCTGTGTGAGAAGCTGCAAGTGATGTGGCTGAGTATAGGAATTAGTCAGTCCTTGGTAACGTTACTTGCTCATGGATTTCTGTTTTTCAAAACAAACCTACAAAGCAAACAAAGAATACTTGCTGGAGTTCTTACATATTTTTTCTCCTGCTATCTCTGTTTCAGAAATTATGAATCAGAACCCTCTCTGCCCTGAGAAAATTACAAATATGTTTGGATTCCTCCTTGAGTATGGTACTTCCTAAAATAGGAGAAGGGTGGAATTTAATACAGAAATGTATAGATAGAAAATTAAGTATATATGAGTTCATTTGCTGATAGTTCCATAGCTTTTTTCATCTCAGGATATTCTTTGTATGGGGTGCTTTTTTTTTTTTAATATGATGAAGCTTATACCTCCACAGCCTCTTTTTTGAAATAGATTTACTCTCCTATGTTTTGCCCTCTAATGACCACAGATATTTTTGGACAGACTGATCCATCTGTTACCTTCTTACACTATATAAGCTCAGCTAAATCTTTAGCTAAATCTCTACAAACCAAACCAGGTCCTTGATTCTGAATTTTAACTTCAGCAGACTTCCATAATCTAAAATCAGGACCCAGAGATAGCTAAAGGCTGAACTTGAAACAATATTTTTATGGCCAGTATATCCAAGCTGCCTTTTCAAAAATACTTGTTGAATAATAGTGATGAAGAAATTGCTTCTCTAGTCAAGATACAGATAAGAATTCTGCTTTACAGTATATCTATCACATAGAAATTGAATTTCAGAACACTTTGGGTTACATTGTCCAGGGTTAATTTGTCTAAAAATTTTCACTAACTGAAGGATGGATTTTGAAGATAGCTGGATCCCTACATGTAGGATCCAGAGGCTTCCTGGTCTGATCCTGAGTCTGGGGGCAGCAATCATTAAAATATGTTTCTTTTACAATCTCAGTGGCTGACCTTAAGACCAAGGGTGTGATACCTCTCTGGAGTGTAGTGGCTACCTATCTATCCTGCAATAGATCTCAAACTACATGTCTTGCTCCTCCATGGTTGGATTAATGCAACTGTCTGATATTGTAAGAAATCTTACAAACTAAGGGTGTTGGCCACCTCCCCAGGCTTTATGTGTCTGAGGTACTGAAGCTAGGTATGTGGTGTCCCTGAATCCTGCCTGTCATAAACATCCCCATTAAAGAATGACAGGGCATAATCAGTGTTGGAAGTCCTATTAAAGGTGATAGGGTAAAGACACTCCAAATACTGTCAAGGCATATATGTCACTCCTTTTGATTAAACCATCATACATAAAAATATAGATACATCTGTATGCCTATATGTGACAAACTCAAAAGTATCAGATATTTTTCATGTTTTTTCTTAAAATTACTGTCCGTGGCACAATGGCACACTAACTTTTTTTTAAAGAAGCAGATGCTTATTTCCTCTTCATCATATTTATTTCTCTCTTGCAAGTTATGTTCAAATGTCAAGGTTGGTATTATCTCCCAAATCAAAATAACAAAGCTCTCATCTCAAGGAAGTACAATGTCTTTTAATCAAATGGAATTCAAAAACAAGAACAAAAAACCAACCAAACAAAACAAACAAAAACAAAAACAAACCACAAAAACCCAAACAAAACAAAACAAAAAGGAAAAATAAAAAAATCACTTTAGGCTATGATTATCTTATTTTAAGTTACATCAAATAGTTTGAGGAAATTCAACAAAACTAAAACCACTGAATCTGCGTAGTGACGTGAGAATTTCTACTGTTTCCAAGGAAATCTTACTTACTTTAGAGGTCAAGTAAACAGAAAGAATCAGTGATGTTGATTGGTATTGATATTCAAATAGCTTTGATCTCTGCCCCACTATGAGATTCCCTCACAATATAATTGGAAACTATGAAAAACAATGACAATATAAGTAACGTTTTCTAAAAGATCTGTGACTATCATATCTAGGGCCTCAATTGAAATAACTAAAATTTTAGACCTTTGTTGATTTGATTAATTCAATATCATATTCACTTCTGGAATAAAAAGATGTGACTCTCACTGAAGTGAATGTATCTGCCTTTGGAACAAATATGGTACTCTGTAACAGACTATGCATAAAATATGATGTAAACATCTAGAGAAACTGGAGATCACTGTTATTACTTTCTTATTGAGTCTGAAGAAAATAATTCATCAAATATTTTACCAGATGCTGATTCTTGTATGTACTTTAAGTGTTTGTTACATATTTTGGGTGTGTGTTGTTCAGTGTATGTCTTCAAAAAGCATTCATTGCATTGGTGATCCAGGTTTTGCATAATGGTATATGAGCTCTTATAGAGTATCATTCTTGCTGTTCAGAAAGTTACTCCTTTAAGTATTATATCTCCAAATTATACTGGCATTAGAGATTGTTTTTATGTGCAGAAGTCAGGATATCACTCATATTAATTGGCTATCTCATGAAGCCATGAATTGATGAAACTAACCACAGTTCCAAAGGGTGATGGTAACGGATTTTAAGAAGGCATCTGATTCTGGGGCTTATATTAGCCAGACTGACTATTCTCTCAGTGGCTGCTCAGAGATTACTGCATTGCTTTGTATTTTCCTAATTACACTAGTGCTAGCCACTTTCAATGCAGTGTCTGTAGTCTACAAACTCTGGTCAACGTTTGCCATGAGTTGCAAGTGCCAAACAACTAGCCCTACCTTTGCTCTGGTGGCAGTTCACCTCCGAAGACCTGTCCATTTTACTTGGTGCTCAATGCACTAAGTAGGGAAATAGCTCCCTCCAGGTCCCTGAGACCAGGCATTCAGATTTCCCACACAGTGCAGGTAGAACGCAAGTCACCTTAAAAATGCACTCACAAGGAGAATAATGCCAAGCTCCTAAGAAAATAAGTTTTGTTGTACTAGAGCAGGGAATCAAGACTAACAGTTAAAGCTCTAAAGACTATTTCTGTGTGAAATAGTTATGAAATAAAATACTTAAATATTCCAACAAGTGATTCAGTGCTTAATTATTATATTAGACTGATGTTACCTCTTTCAGACATCTCAAACACATATTTGTGATGGTAACCTAGTTTTTACTTAAAAAACATCATGTTTCCTTTTGGACATATATATCCAGTAGATAGGGAACTTCCTGACCACCTGAAAGATATCAGCCTTGTCTGTCCTGTGCCATAGAAAAGATATCTATTCCTCTGAGTAAATTCTCTCACTCAACAGTGGAGTGCAAAGAAACTGTGGAGTGCAAAGAAAGCTTCTGCAAGAGGAAAAAGAGTGTCATCAGGATACTGTATAGGCTGGAAAATAAGGCATGTTCTTAGCTCGAGGTTGGACTGTGTTACAGTTCTGAGTTAGCTTGTCCATGGCAGGATGTTTTGCACTGGAACTGGAAACTAAAGTTCTGTGGATCACCTGTTGACTACCCATGGCACACCACAGTGTCCTGGTCTCCTACTCCTGACTGTAGTATTCTACACTTCTTATCTTGCCATGGACACAGAGGAAGGGAATAATTCTTTACTTTCCCCTTAGAGAATTCTGAACACTTGATGATACAAACATGACTACAAGAGTTTGGAAGTGATTCATGGTCCTTTAATTAAAAAATAGCACTTGTGGAACAAGATTATATATCCTGGGGAAAATTTAAAGAAACATACAGAAAAGTTCTTTCTTTTTCTCTCCCTCTCCCTTCCTCCCTCTTTTCCTTATTTTCCTCCTCCTTTTCCCTGCTGTCTTTCTCTCTTTCTTACTAGAACTCTCTCTTGCTATTCAGTTTTTCCTTCAGACAGCCCCTCACCCCTGAGGCACCAGTAGATTTCAACCTGGGAATCCACAGTAATTTATTTCTGTTTGCTGTCTCCTGCATATTGCGCTGATTCCTAATCAGGTGCAGTGTTAATCCATTTTCTAAAGAATAGGTGTCTTCCTTCATAAGAAGCCATTCATAATTGACACCATTGACTATAATAAAGATAAAATTATTCTGAGTACTAGAATTACATTTCTCAGCTGTGGCTTGAACTATATCAGAAGTAGAAGCCCTATTCTTGATTAGGATGAGAAACCACGCATCTACTAAAATAAGCAAAAGGGCTTATTAAATTAGTCTCATATTTGATATCTGTATGCTAAGTTTGCTCCAGTGCAGAGAGACCTGTATCTTCTTATAGTTGAACATGTACAAAGGATGACTGTAAATCATCAAGTGTTGAAAGTTGGGGCATACCCTTGATTAATGAAGTGGACAACATGATGCCTCTTGAGACGAGTAACAGAGTGCCATAATTTGTGTGCTTATACATTTTTACGGACTGGCATTGACTCTGACTCTTTAACTTTTAACATGCCAATTGAGTGTACGGTTTAAACCACTTAAATAGCTGTCTTCAGCTTTAACACATTAATTTATCTTCTACTGATGAATGGAACAATTAATCAAAAATAAAGGAAAATAAAAGTTTGAAAAGTAACAAAATTAATTTTAATTTGCTTACAGAGCTACCATAATAGGCAAAAGCAGTCTTTCCACCCACCTACAATAAAATATGTTGGAACTTCAGAAAATTCTCTTCTTTTGTAGTTTGACCAAAGGAAAAAAAGAAAAGAAAAAAACGACAACAAAAAAACAACAAACCAAAACCAACACGCAAAATACTTGGGTGGAAGATCTGTAAAGTCACAAACCTTTATTATCCCTATTGCTCAGTTACTATAAGCTGACCTAAACTCTTATTGCAACAAAAATACTTTGTGTAAAGTTATTTTACTATCTAGGTCTTCCGCTGAAATGTGCTTAAGCATCCTAGTATAACTTATGTTTTTAAGGAGGGCAGAAATTTCATTAAGAGGTGTAGCAATGTATCTGTACAACTTAGGCCATTCTGTGTACCAGCCAAACTGTAGATAACAAGCCACCTGCAGTCTTGTTTTCAGGGTTCTCAAGAATTCATCAAGGTTACTGAGACAACAACAGGACAGAAAAATAGAACAGAGAGCCTTGGAACTTGCTTACAAAGAATGCAAAAAGTAGATAGAAAACAGAGGATGTGGATGCTTGACCAATTAGGTGTCCTTGTGGACAAGTGGCTTAGCCAATCAAGAGACACCTGTATGCGTGGACAGTAGTGCTAGAAACTATAACTGGGGTTTAATATAAACAGTAAAGTGGCTTCTGTTGAAAATCATATTGGTTCTATTATTCAGTTGCCTATTTTCCCTGCCACAAAGAGGTACCTGTAAAGATGTGTTTCACTCTCTCCACCCTTCTCCTACAACTTTTCACCTCAAATATTTGTGAATTTACCTGTTTTGATAAAATAAGCATTGACATGAATCCCTTTTTAACTATGACACTGGACTAGACCTATGTCAATATCTAGGACCTGCAGCTTGCAAAAACTGCAAGTAAATTTCTATTTCAACTCAAAATAGCATACTAGTGTATGGGTCACAGATGTATCTAATGTGTTTTGGCTATCTAATGTTGCTGGTTTGATTTCTGTAGTTCCAAACAATTTCTTATTTGTAATATTATGTATTGTTTGTTATTTAAATTCTGTTTGCAGCTAATTTCTTAAAGAAAATAAGAGTAGATGGTGTGGGAAATTTTAACTGATAATCATAGAGTCATAGAATATTTTGGATTGGAGACAGCCTTTAAAGAACACCTAGTACAACCTTCTTTCAATGAGCAGGGTCATCTTCAATTTCATCGTTTCTCAGTCCTCTGTCCAACTTAACCTTGAGTATTTCCAGGTACATCTACCACCTCTCTGGTCAGCCTGTTTCACTGTTTCACCAGCTTCACAATAAAAAAAATATTCTTCATTAGTCTAAATCTACCCTGTTTTAGTTTAAAAACATTCCCTTTGTCCTCTTGCAAAAGGACCTACTAAAATGTTTGTCCCTAACTTTCCTATAGACCCCTCTAAGTATTGAAAGTTGTAGGAGAAGGGAATACAGGTGACCTTGCCCCTGATAAGTAACAGCTGTGTTAGTTATCCAATACAGCCTTGACCCTGATGAGTCACAGCTGTATCCAATAGTGATAAATGTGATAAAAGGGAGTGGGTTAGCTGGTAAGGGGCAATTATGATGAAGGAGAGATTATGATGATTATGATTATGATGAAGGGGAGAGGGAATTACTTCTGTGAGGTTAGTCTGGGTTTGTAATCACAGTCTAGCTGGGTAAAAGCCTGTCATCAGAGTCTGCAAACCAGTGTCTGCAGTCATAGTTTAGCAGGAAATAACCAGCAGTCAGAGGCTGCAAGGGAAACCTTGCACAGTAGGAGCTTGCTGCAGCCAGAGCCAGTGAATAGTTGGAGTCAGGATGGGTGAACTGTAAAGAGGAATAAACCAGGATCCACTTCATGCTGTGATAAAGCAAAAGCTTGTCTTGGCTCATTTCTGCCCTCTAACAAGAAAGCTGCTGCAACAGAAAGTGTGCAGTAAGGATTGTTCTGGAGCCTTCTCTTCTCCCAGCTCTTTCAGTCTGGCTTCACAGAAGAGGAGCTCCATTCTCCTGATCATTTTTTTGGCTCTTCTCTGGATCCAGTTCAACTGGTCCTTATGTTGAGCACCCCAGAGCTGGATGCAATACTCCAGGTGAGGTCTCATGACCCTGCAGCAGAAGGGCCAGATCACCTCCCTTGACCTGCTAGACATGCTTCTTTTGATGCAGCTCAGGATATGGTTTCCTTTTTGAATTCATGTCCCAGGATCCCTAAGTCCTTCTCCTTTTATCTCCCTTCTCCCAGCCTGTACTGGCTTTGGGAGTTGCACTGGTCCATGTGCAGAATCTTGTACTTGGCCTAATTGAACCTCATGAGGTTCACACAGATCCAACTCTGAAGCTCCTTGAGCTCAATAAATACAACATGATATTCAAACAGTCTCCGTAAATATAATTTTTTATTTCACTATAATGATAATTGTGTTTTGTGCTATGTTTTACTATAAATCTCTTTTACAAAATTTATTTAGTTTACAGATTACTATTTGATACCTGTTTGACTTCTTTATTTCAGCAAAGGGATATATGAGTTTCGAGATGTTTTTTGTTGATAGTATATATGCTTTTGTCACCTAGTTAGTGATAATAGCATCTTTGCTAACTTCTGTGGTATATATTATATTCCATAAAGAATTTCCATTTTTTCTGCTCTTCATGTAAATGAAAATGGCTTTGAAATATTACAGCTGGAAGAAGATATTGCCTGATTTATATTTCCATTTTAAGGGTTTCCTCTGTTCCTATTTTCTAAGGTTTTTGTTTGGTATTTTAATTTATATATAATAATTGAAATACCAGGAAAAACAAAGTATTCACCTGGTAGAGTAGCCTGTGTCTGAGAAGGACCAATACAAGATGTATTCAAAGAAGCTTCAAAACCATGTAAGAGGTAACGGTAGAATTACATACAATGGTGAAGACTGTCTGGTTTATGCCCTGAGATATACCTTTCTGTTTGTAGCTTTCTGTAGATGGTCTTCTAATGGTCAAAGAAGGCTGACAGAAGTCACAGTTTCAAAGAGTCAGAATTAAACTGCAAATATATTGTCCTTTGTCCTCCAAATGTATCTAGGAATTTTCTATGAAGATGGTTTTTGAAATCTCCTGTATAACAGAGACTAAGAAACACCTGCTGTGTAATGGAAGGCAATAGAAGGCTCATCTATCTCTTCTTAGAAAATTCAATGGTCAGGAAATGTCATTACAGTACAACACAGTGAGTTGTTTCTATAAACAGTTAGTTGTATAAAATTGTCTGTCTCTTTAGCCATTTCATCTTTTCTGTCTTTTTACCCTTGTGTTGTTGTCTTCATTTATCATCACTTTCTTCATTCCCTGAGAGTTCAGAATTCTTCTTTTCACTCACAAAATGTCTTCATCATTCCTGTGTTAGTCTTTAACATCTAGCAATTGTTTTCTTACCCTCTTTCAGTCATTATAATGAGCAGAAACATACTTCAGCTGCACATAGATCAAATCTACTAGAGGTTTGTTTTGAAAGTGTTTTGGAAACCTCTGTAGAAATGCTACTAAGTGTAGAGAATAGAAAATCCTTAACCTTCACGGAGCCTACCAGGTGCACAACTTTCACACCCAGCTCATTTCACTCGCTAACAAAATAGTACCCTTGTTGCATGTTTCCTTTTATTGTCTTTAAGGGGATCGAATCTATCACCATAAATCTTAAATAACTCCAAAACTACAAGTAAAAATACATAAATATATGTAACAGATGCAGAATTGCCTCCTGGGATGCATGTTTTATGCATACAGAACTGTCATAACATCCCTCATACAATCACATTTTTTTTCTCTGCTCATGGTCTTTACACCAACCTCATTTTGACAATGTGCCTTGAAGTAATATGGATACTAAAATGTAACTAACACTATAAAAACATTTGCCACTTTTTGAAATTTACTGATTTATACAAATACAGAATCAAAGAAATCCACCTAGATTAGAAAAAGCAGTAACCACGTAAAGCATTTCCTTTTTCAAACCAAATTACTGAAAACAGAGCTATGATTTCAAGAAGAAATTGTCTTTTACTAGACTAAGTTTAATCCACAAATTACATTACAAAGTACAATTTTCCGTATTTTTCTCTCTTCTAAAGTAAGAGGTAAAATATTTTTTTAAAAATTTAGATTTTATTTGTAATATATCTCTCTAAATTTGCCAATAATATTGTAAGTGGATCATATTGGTCCTTGATCTAGCTCATCTAGTTCAAAGTCTTTACCTTTTTAGCTGAAAAGTGGTAGATCATCTAATTTAAAAGTAAAATATTTTGATGGTTTGTTTCTAATTTTTTTTTTCTTAATTCAAGAGCAAGTTTTTTGATGTTTCCTCTACTTGGTACTGGTAAACTCTACTCAGCACTGGCAAGCTCACACCTGGGGTACTGTGTTTAGAGGTAAGAAGGCGCTGGAGAGAGTTCAGTAAAGGGCCATGAAGAAGATGAAGGGACTGGAGCATCTCTCCCATGTGGAAGTGCTGAGAGTCGGGCCTGTTTGGCCTGAAGAAACTGGCGGCAGGAAACCTCCATATCAACATAAATACCTGAGAGCAGGGTGCAAGAAGGACAGAGCTAGGCTTGTTTCAGTGGTGCCCAGTCATAGGACAAGAGGTGACAGGCACACACTGAACCACTGGCTCTAAGTCATCCTGCTCGAGCTGGGGAGTTGGACGAGATGATCTCCAGAGCAACATTCCCTGAAGTTTCAATGTTTTTGTAGTGTGTTTGAGAATATTTCCACTTTTTCTGTTTAACAGAAATAACCACAAAGAAAGTGTTCTACTTTTAAAAGCAAAATAAAATGCATTGATTTCATGATCTTGCACAGAGCTTAATGAATGACACAAGTTGCTTTGGGCTTTGTCAAACTCTCAGACGGATGGTCAAAGATTTTTTGATCTCTTATGAGTTACGTGTTTCAATAAAGTCTACTACATTAGGTAGGATATTACACATCGTTGAATGAGTGGTAGACTAGCAATAACAAAAGTTATTCAATAATTTCAGGAGGTAAATGCATTACTTGCTTTATGGCTTTATTTCTTTCCACTATATCAGACAAAGTGACTGAACATGACTGCCTGTGTTTTTGCAGATTCATAATGTGCATCCACAAGAGACACAGATACTGTCCTCAATATTTTTATTTTTAATTCTAATTGATTTCCAAAGACATACAAGAGTAAAAAGATTTTGAGGACAGCTCTGTTAATAAATGCACACGCACACTGCAGCCCTTCATAGCAACAGTATTAATAAATTGTTAACAAAAGTGTACAAAGAAATTATAACACTTTTAGCAAACCATTTCTAAGCAATGTTTCAAAATTTTTTATTGTATTGCATTTATAGTAATGTGTGCTGCCTTCAGATTAGCTATGTTTAATATTGCAGCTCTTCTTCTACCATACCTTTCTTCCTAAGTATGTGATATGAACCATGACATTACAATCTTAAAGCTGTAACAAGAATGAGTTATGTTTGTACTATTTCCCATTCTCATTATATTCTTTGTCACACAATGAATTAATGTTGTGCCATTCTCTGCTCTCATTACAATCTTTTCCTTATGAATGGGGCATCAGAATTTTAATGCTTTTTGTAATCTCTGAGTTATAGGAGTGTGTTACACTACTATGACCTTGCTAATATTTTGCATGGTCATTGGCTGTCTGCACACTGCTGAGTGTGAGGTTACACCGAGCAGCCAATCCAGGGGCTTTGGCTGTGGCTGCTTTGGAGTGTTCCACTAACCTCACATAAAGCCCAGGGACCCAAGTGGGTTAATGCTGCTCCTAAGGACTACTAAACACAAGGAAGTGTTCGTTCTCTTCCCAGGTATGAACAAAGTATCAAGACTTCCATTACCACATTAAAAGAATGATTATATGCAAGCTTTTTGCAAGTGCTTTCATTCTTTGTTTGATTTTATATTTTTCATGGGTTTAAAAACTGTTGTGCATTGCTTCCATATTAAAAAAGAAATCATATTGAGGCTTCTAAATTTCTGTTGTTCTTAAATTGAAAGCAGTTGGAAGCCAGGAGTTTAAAAATGTGCTGGTGCATCGAGTATCTGATGCACTGTGTGGCTGACAGATTGGGAACTTCCTTTAAATCCCTCTTTTCCAATTTTGAAATCCAGAAAGAGGGTATATCCACTTTCCACTACCTGCACTTGTAGCTAAAATTCTGAACATTTCCAGTTATGTTTTTAAATGACTTCTTGTCTTTTTAGAGAGTCTCACTTGATAGAGTTTTGTACTATTAGTTTAAAAAAATCTTTATATTTAAATCATAAAGTCTGATAGAACATATTGCAGAAACATGGAAAAACAGAATATAAATTATAAAAAGGATTCATGTTTATCAAATATGCTTTTCATGTTAGTTGATTCTTGAAAGCATGTTCCAGTTTACCCAACATAAATTATATATATGATAATGAATAAATATGGGTTTCCTTTTATTTTTTTATCCTATCATGTAATAAAAACATGTTCATAGCCCTAAGGAGCTGCTATTAAAAGTTGTTTTGTGATAAAAAACTGAATCAGTTAGGAAAATGTTAATACTGGCATGTTGAATATGATGACAAGTAAATTGGCAGATGTCAGTCGGTACCATGTTGAAATAAAGCCAGAAACTTAAGTCTTTTTGGGAGAGTATAATTTTCCATTTAACAGAAAAACAACGGTAAGCAATAAACAGTGTTTGACTTAGATGCTGTTGAAACCCATAACTACTAAATCACAACCCACCCATCAGTCTGAGATACTAAGGAGGTTGCTTTGGTTAGGAAACTGTCATTAAGAATTGTGTAAAACCATTGTGACCTTACAGAGGCTGTGGGAATGAGAATACTCACTGGAGCCTAAGAGCTTTGCTGAATAGCAGAGGGTATCTTGCACACGGAATTCCTTACCTGTAGTCCAGTTCCATTTTCTGTCCTGGGGTGATATTTGTGTGCTATAAGAAACGCTGATCAACAGTGGTTCATACACACAGCTTCTTTATTTAATTTCTTTTTCTTTGTTTCTTTGGAACTCATCAATGTGCATTCTCAGAATCTCACAATTTTAAAATTAATTTATCATTGTAATGTTTCTAGTAAAGTAAAGAAATATGTTACAGCTTGCAAACTACATTTAGATAAAAGGACTTGACTGATTGGCCTACCAGTAATATCCTCAACTTTGTCTCTTTACACACAGTCAGGTGTGTGAAGGAAATGCCAGGATCTGGAACCTAACCAATGGCCAGTTAGGAACATTGCCTCTAGTGGGCAGTTATTTTTGTTATTGTTAGAGGATTTTAGGAAAACCACTCATTTGTCAAAATTTTGAGTGTGGGGCAGAGAATGCACTGAAGAGCTTCTCTATTGCTTTTGCAGCCCAGAGAGCCAAATGTGTCCTGGGCTGCATCCAAAGCAGGGTGGGCAGCAGGGCCAGGGAGGGGATTCTGCCCCTCTGCTCTGCCCTGGTGAGATCCCACCTGCAGGGCTGCACCCAGCTCTGGGGTCCCAGCACAGGAAGGATATGGAGCTGTTGGAGTGAGTCCACAGCAGGGCCACCAGCATGATCAGAGGGATGGAGCAGCTCTACTATGAGGAAAAGCTGAGAGAATTGGGAGGATTCAGCCTGGAGAAGAGAAGGCGCTGGAGTGACCTAATTGAGGCCTACAAGAGCTGAAGAGGGAGCGTTTACAGGGTATGTAGTGAAAGGACAAGGGGGAATGGCTTTAAACTGAGACTAGGTTTATATTAAAGATATGGATATTACGAAGGATACTATGAAGAAATCCTTTATTGCGATGGTGGTGAGACCCTAGAACAGTTGCCCAGAGAACTTGTGGATGGCCCATCCCTGGACATGTTCAAGGCCGGGTTGGATGGACCAATGAGCACCCTGGTTTAGAGGAAGGTTCCTTGCTCATGGCAGGAGAATTGGAACTAGATATTTCAGGTCCCTTCCAACCCAAACTATTCCATGACTCTATGATACTGGAAGAATCTGAGAAGGTCCATTTTGAGCCATCTCAGCAGGTGTATATTTTTGAAAGTCATTGGACTTTATCTCTGCTGCATAATCCTTTAAGAATAAGCTACAAATTAACAAGAACTTCCACTCTATGGCTGCTTTATTATAGTGCCAGGAAGGTATAACCAGGAAACCAAACCTGCCACTTGAAGTTAGCCTTTCTGGGAAGAAATAGGAGGGATTTTGCTGCGACACAAGATTACTAAACAATATTGCAAATTTATTAGTTTCTGTGAGAGTTATAGGGCAATGGTCTTCATATATTAGTTCATTTGTTTCTAAAAGACTATCTTTATATATACCTAAATATTTTTTTGTTTCTCTTTTTTCATTTTTGGTGTCTACTTACACTTGTCCTTTGCATTTAAATTGGATGGTCCTGTCAGCATTTAATTATGAGCAAATGCAACTGTGTAACAAAGTCAAGTGAGGAATATGTGTCAAGTTTTAAATTTCTCTTTAGAGACTTGACTTAATTTGATTTGGGTAGTGTAGTTAGGCAAAATGAAGTTTGCATAATATTAATTCTGTCCCAGAACAGTGGTGTCCACAACTTCAGTGAGGAGGAAAGTTCATGTGTTTTGAACTTTGAAACAATCCCTTTACAGGTTAACCTCAAATACTGATGTTTTCTCCCATAATGTTAAATGTATTAAGGTAGATGTTAGATAATTACCTCAGTTTCCAAAACTTTGTGTGGCTACTTTCCTCCAAGGAAAACACAGGTTGGTTTTATGCACTAAAAACAGTTGATTCCATAAAACGTGCAATAGTTAAAAAATGTGTGAAAGCAATGGCTAAAACGGAAGTCAAGCTCTAAAATGACAAAACAAAGGCTATTTTTGCATTCTAAAGTATCTTTTTCCATAAGGATTTTTACTTCCATGAAGTAACCTTTGCCACAACATGACACAAAAGAACTTCACAAGGGCACAGTGATGAGCAAAGCAGGAAAAGCCTGAGTTTATTTACAAAACTCAATTTTATACATTTCCAAAGGTGCCTGTGGATTGGAGGATAAAATCCCACCTCCCAAGTCACATTGGTCAAGACAACTGTCAATCAACTTTCTCCTCCTACCTAAAATATGTAAACAATGAAGGACAGTTAGAAAAACAAAGCTATTGTTTATAGTAAAAAGTGTGGGAAAGTAAAAATTCTGACTCCAATATAAAAGACAAATCAGAAGGCTTAGAAAAATCCTCAAAACCAGGGTGACAGACCTTTTTTCTCCTAAATCTTTTTCATCTGATAGCCTCTGGCCTTTCTGAACTTGAAGAGAAAAATAAACTCTGGTTTTGAAAGAAAATGGGAAGAAGTACAAAGGTATATATAAATGGGAATTTGTTGACAGATGTCAGAAAACTGGATTGACCAGAGAAAAAAGACCTGACCCACACTACATGACATGACTACCAAACCAAGTTGGTTTGTTTATTTGTTGTTTTCTACCAGATTCCATTGCACACTCACTTTTTTGAAAATAACATTAAAAAATCACATTTCTTATTTATCTGAAGGATTTGTATTTACATATGCTTACTTTAAATCAATACCACAAGTAAAGCTTCTGCAAAATGTATCTTCTCAGAAAAAAAAAGGGGTGAAGGGCTACAAATAGTTATGAGTAACCTTGGCATTCTTGTTAATAAAAACAGATGCCTGTTTAGTCTAGAAAGTTCTATATTGAGCCCAGCAGTATACAAGAAATTAATTGACATGACTGCTGGTGAAGCATAGATCTTACCAGTTTCATCAATTCATTTCTGACTTAGCCAACTGTCTAGCAGCAGAAGACTCTGAAAGGCTTTGCAAATTTTGCAAATATGAGCTGTAAATTTTGATAGAGTGAAAAAACATAGAAGTTTCCATATTATTTTTTAGTCTGCTTTATGCAAAAGATTTTATAAAAGAATACATTTTATTCTGTTCTGAATGCATATAGAATATATGATATATAGGCTATATCATATATGAATTATTAATTTAAGTGTGTGTGTGTATATATATGTAACTTGTGTATACATATATGTAACTCTTGTGTCCTAAAGAGACATCAAGTGTTTTAGGCTCTCTACCTCACAGTAACTTCCTTAAGCTACAAGTTCTTGCATTTACAACCTTAGAAAAAATTCTACAATAAATTTCTATACAGTGATAAATTGTCTGATATTCTCTGAAAGTGAAAATTCTTGCAAAACCAAAGACCAAGATGCAGCCACCTCTGGTTAGAAATACACTAATACTGCACTTCTCAACGTTTTAGGGTGTGAAGTGAAACAATAGCTCTTATTCAACTGAAATTGTGAGGGGAATTTAGATAAGCAGAAGGTAATTATACAGGTTAGAATTTGGCCCGAACACAGGAGCTGACGCCTCCTATCAAGAGGTATGTAATCACATTACGTGATTTTCTCAAGAAATACTGTACAGAGCAGTGCTAATTTTCAATGCTCTTGTGAACAGCATTTCGCAATACGTGTTATTTTTGAGACTCCATGAAAATTCTCCGTAACTCTTTTTAAGACATTTCCCCTGGTGCAGAGTTTTATTTTCTTTAAGAATGTGTTCTGAAAAGCACTGACAGCCTCTTCAGCAGAAGAGCCAGGATTGTCAGCCATTGATGCAAAAACCTGAATCTGCTTTGACACCCCAGAATAAGCTTCTGGCAATGTTATGTCTTTCTTTTAGATGTTTGGATAAATCACACAGCTCAGAAGCTGCATCATACATTATGCCTAAGTTATAAACAAATGTTGCTGAGATAAGGATATTTCTCAGTCCAATGTACTGAATCTCTAGGTGTCTCTTAGCTGCCTCAGGGAACTGTTTGCTCAAGGCTTGGCTGTATGTTCCAAGCGGTTTATATGGATTTTCCAGGAGACCCAACCAAACAGATGTCTGTATTGACGCTCACTCCTTTCTTAAGCACCTGCGTTTTTCCACCAGCAGCACAGTGTTTGGAGTAGCTGTGATCCAGAGGAGATACACTAGAAAAGAGAAAGAGAGAGCTTGTGCCAATCAGTTGTGTTGTTCTTTTTGCCTCTAACCCCAAAATGGCTTGTGATCATGGCAAGTGAGGACTTTCTTTCCCAGTGACTGTCCTTACATGAGACTTGATTGCTGCAGGTTCCTCCCTTCATGTGGTTTGTGGTTGCTGGCAGCTGACCTGTACTGAACAGAGTACAGTACTCTTGGATAGAGTGGTATTGTTGATATATTCACAAGCTTTGTAACAGGCTTGCTTCACTACCTAATGACTGTTTAACCTTTCCATTTGCTCATGTGGAGCACCACCTGCATTACGTGTCTTTCCTGACGGGTCTGTAAGTCCCAAACTTCAGGATCTGCTCCTAGGCAGGAACAGAGACTTGGTGGAGATTGTGCTGGAAGAGTCCTGTGATAAAACCACTGTGAAGGAGGATTTTCAGGGCCGACATCAGACAACATGGGAAAGATACGTGAAACCTTATCTTTCTTCTAGCTTAGGGAGCCTTTTCAGAGTCCTGTACATGAAACAAACAATAAGTACAAAACTAGCTGCCCTGTTTGGACATCTATGTTCTTCTTTGTTTGTTGGTTGTTTTTTGTTTTGTAGTACAGTATTTATCCCCTCTAACTCTGAGTATTTAAAAGTTGGATTTTTCCATGTTTGGTGGAGAAAGAATCCCTGGAAGATGATTCATCTCACTTTGCATGTGCTGCATCTGGAGAACCGTGTTTTGGATGTTTTTCCCTATTCACTGTAAAAGGACATTTAGACTAATCTATTCATGTACTCTTCAACTCCTAAATGGTTACAGTTATACACTAGGAGAAACACTTACAGACAATTGAATCACTACTTTAGTATTTTTTAAAAAGTCTTATAGTGCTACCTATGTATATATGATAATCAGACTGTTAAAATAGTCATTCAGGATACAGAAGATTTATGCTTTAAGATCTCTCTATTCCAAAATGCTGTAATTTATATCTCTCAGTCAGGTAAACCCACCACTGGTGCCTGTGTAAAATCTGTAACAGCTAACAGGTACCAAATACTAAAGTCCTTAGGAACTGTGAGTTCACATGCACCAAATCTGGGTCATGTCATAACCACAAGTCACACAAAACACACTGAGATCTATTAAAAAAAAAAAAAAAAAAGGCAGCAAAATGTTTTTTACCCCCATTCCTATACTACTTTGGTTCACCCCATGTGTTATTCTGGATTTAACATTCCCATTTTGTTGCTTGATGTCCTACTTCCAGGAGACAGGCAGTGGGTGTTAGAAGTGAGGAAAATAATGAGAACTACAAAGGTGAATTAATGAATGATGATGTTCATCTGGCAGATAGCACCTCTAGTGTGTAGCTTTTTTAAAAACCTTTATCAAATGACAGTTGATTTCAAAGGCACGAGAGAACATGTGCGTGTCTTGATACAGTAGGTATGGCTGATTTCTGTTTTTAGGGAACATGGGAAGTACAAAAGTTTCCCTTCTAAATTCATCTGTCTGTATGAGAGGCAAGAAGGTAGTCAGTATCCATTCTTTCCCAAAAGTAATGGAAAGAAGCGGGCATCTCCAGAGCAAATCTCCTCAGAAGATTATGTATTCCACCTTGTTTAGAAACTTGTATGGATTATATCACAGGCTGGAAGTACTATTCTCTCTGGGTTGACAACAGAGGAAGCTGAGACAGTTCACCTAGGCTAAACATCTTTTTGATGAGTTAAATTGCAGGAATATCAACCTCACTTGTATCTGTTATTTGGTTTCCTTTGAGGCAGTGGTTTAGAGACTTACAAGACTGCTGAAGAATGAAGGCATACAAACCGGGCAAATGGCATGATGAGGACCAAAAGGCATTAAGACAGGTAGTTAGTCGAGAAATAAGAGATGGGAGATCTAGAAAAAGGCAATTAAGAGATCACATACAGAACATTTTAAACTTATTTACTCCAGTAGGTATTTTGCCATTGAAAAGGTAATGGCATTGAGACAACCTTGTTAGACATTAGAATCCCTAAAATAATTTAAAGAGAAATACTAAAAGAGAAAATAGGTATTCAATCCATTTGCTGGCACTTCAGAGTATAAAAAAAATAATTGGGCTTCAGGAAGGAAAGGTTAGTCATCCACCACTAGATATCCATCTAATGATGTTATAATAAAAATGAGAGGTTTCCTAAATAATGCCAGGGAATTTCCAGAACGACTCAGACACACTTGACCTTACTTTATGCAATATACTGAGAACAAGTCCAGGAATTCTAAAACAGATCTGAAAATAGCCAAATCCTAATGATAGCATGATTTCCTTCCCATATTGGGAGTGGGTAAGCAGATAGATCAGCACTAAAGACTATAAAAGGTCAGCAAAATATTTATGGAGGAGTAAGAAATTTGCTTGCTTTATTTAGGCTTTAATTTAAGCAAATAAGTAAAACATAAACTCATTCAAAACTGAGGTTTCTGAGAATTTGGTTATATTTGGTTCTTTTATTTGGTTTGCTTTGCTTTTTGCTTGGTTTGATTGTAGGAAGAAATAGCATGGTACTCTTAAAATCAGATCTGAGTTTTACAAGGAATCATAGTGCATCCACTCACACAGTGGAGGAAAATGGAAATACATGAAAACATGTAAGTATCAATGAACTGGAATGCTTAGAGCTATTTGGAAAAAGTAGACACGACAAATGCAATGCATTTATTAATTCTGAAATGGTGGGTACAGCTGAAATTGACTTGAGTGATTGTTGTAAGTGAAATAAGATCTCAGGTGTTCCCTCAAGTGGAGAGGTGAAAAAAGAAGATGCTTGAGAGTAACATTATATGTCAAAATACAGTGCCAATGCCACAGTTTCAGGTTGGAAGACTGCTGTGACAGCAACTTTTGTGCATAAAGTTATTAGCAATTAATAATAAAAAAAATAATTAGAATGAACTCCTGCTGCAGATCACCACACAAAAGGAGACAAAGAACTTAAAACTGCAAGCTTAGCTCTTGAGAGACTGTCCAGGACATTTATAAGAACATAAAAAGGAGAGGTGAAAACAATACATGCAATATATTTATATGAGTCAGGGAATCTCAAAAACAATGCAAAGTGTTTGCAAAGGATATTATGATGAGAGATGCTAATAACTTTATGGAGAAAGTAGAGGATACTTGAGGGAAGGATACATCCTACCAGCCTCTGTATGTATCCATAAGCATGCAATACTGTAATCAGAAAGGACTATATATCTTTATAGCCAGATATTCCTGTTAACGCTGACTGGGAGTGAAGGCAGGTCGCTGAATTTTATAAATTCCAAATATCATTATTTGGATAATGATAGATGTAAGGGTACAGGCATTACATGAGTCTATATTAGTGTATATGAACTTCAAGTGTAGCCATAAATCCTGAGCATATTGTACCTCCTCTAGAATCCTGAGGGCTCTTAGACCCCTGCTCTCAAGTCCAACATGCGAAAATTAGCTGAATTATGTCTTGATATTTATTCAGTGTGACCTGGGATATAAAACATGCTGCTGTTATTTCCAGTTTCTCCAGATGAAGTCACAGTTGGCTGTTGGAGCATCTTTTTTACTCTAGCCTGAAATCAAGCGAGCTGACAAGGAGAAACCCTCACACAACCTCACAGCAGGGTGGCCCAGGATGCAGCCACAAAAAGCACCGTGGTGCAGCTGAGACTGTGCCTCCCTGCACAAAAAACCCTGCACAAAAAACTCCTCTGAAACAAAACAAAAACCTCTTGGTTGGCACCATCTCACTTGGGAGGAGGCAGATACCAGCTGAGAGGTAAATCCAGAGCCTGCTACCTTCCGCCAGGACATGTGCTTGCCTGTTTCTTAATTTGGAAACAACAATGGTAGGTTGCTTGAGGTCATCCATGCAGAGTAATCACAGAGAAATATTGTGGTGCTGTGGAAATAGTCCAAATGAAAAAAAAAGAGAACAGTAGATGAAATGCATGCAAATTGTAGTTTCATATACAAAAAAAACCAGCATGAAAATATTTTCAGCCAGGGCCCTTATCATGTGAATGAGTGACGTGAAAATTATGTGACAACTAATTGATGTCATTTTTTTCTCATATGGGGAAGTATCTTAAAGAGTATCTGTGGGGTTTAGGTTCAATCTTCTATCTAACCTTTGCTTTAATAATTTGGAAGATAGTAAATTCAATGAGAGGATTAATTACAAAGATAGAAGAGCAATAAAAAGACATCCTAGAGAAATTAGGACAAAAACCAACAAAATCAGTTACATGCTGAGCTGGTATGAGTTAACAAACAAAATAATCTGAAATACCAATGCACAGAAACTGAAAGGATTTATGTGGAGTGATGAAACCATTATTAAATGGGAAATTGACCTGTGATGTGAAGCAATAGCAAAAAAAATTCCATCCATTTTGGAATGAAGCTCCTCACCACAGAGTATGAAGAGAGTAGTCCTTTTCACTAGGACTCTGTGTGATCCCATCCACCATACTGCGTTCCTTCCTCAATATCTCATGATCAGGATTGCAGTTTGGAAAGTGCCAAAGTAATTAGGAAACAAGGAATTGTTGACATTAGGTGGAAGGCGTGGGAATTAGTAAGCTAAACATGAAAACTTATGTAGCAATGTTTAAAGGAAGAGCATAATGCATTGAAAATGCCCTGAAACTGTGAGGGCCGGAAAAGAATTGTCTGATATAAGTCCTGGCACAGCTGAGCTAAGGCTGAAAAGGAAAATAGTAGATAAATGCAGGCAAAATAACCAGGTATATTTCCTGCCAATTGCCACTATTAGGCTATCTTCCAAGGGAAGCTTTTTCACTTGGGATATTAAAAATTGGATTGGACAGAATTCTGTGAGATGTATTGTTTTATATGGCTTAATACATGGTTTTTGTCACTAATATGGGCCAAATATATCAAGACTACATGCAGTTCCTGCTGCTATTAAGAGCAGGTATTCAAGCACAGAATGTGTCTCTGTTATTCTTCTATGGTGTTCTTCAGTGAGATGTCCTCGCATTTACCCTTTTCTAGAGATCTTTGGTCTTTTCAATGGCACTTAATTGGCTGTAGGAAACATTTCCAACTGACTTGTATTTAACGTGAGATTTCTAGCTGAGGAAGTGGGACCGTGTTTGAGTATGTGCTGTTTCCAATTCGCTGGACTTATTAGCAGTTTATACCCTGTGTTTGGTTAAGAATGTTCTCAGATACTATTCTAAGATGTTATTAATCCTTTTCATTATTGTTTTTAATCATTGTGGGTACACACCATGTGCCAAGAATAGGCTGCAAGGTTTAGTTTCCTTGCCTGATAGTTTAATAATTCTCTCTTGAATAGGAGAACTTGCCTTCAGAAAGATTTATCAGGTTAAAAAAAGGTTTTGATTTAATATTTGAAGATGGAGTTAGCCTCCCGCTGTGCTTTAAGCATTTGAAAACCTGCTGCAAAGTGGCATTTCAAAGACAGCTTAATATTAAATTCAGTTTGCAATATTCATATCTAATTGTTGTAAGACCTGTTGTTCTGTTAATAAGTGGCAGAATAACAGTGTTATTATGTTTGGTTTTCACATGCATTTTTAGACCTTTGTTAAAGGACATTGTTCTTGCAAAAGCTTTCCTCAAAGAAAAGAAAAACATTTACATATACAGTAGATAAACTCCTGCAGCTTCAGAGCAGTCTGGGTGTTTATCATCTTGTGCAGAACTGATTTGAGTGTTATTCTTCTCAGCTATTCTCAGAGTACACATTTTATTCTCATTTAAGCATTGGCTAGTTGTGTTATCCAAATCACTGCATTATGAAAATAAAATATACAAGAATATGAAATTATATGAATAGGAAAATATGCTATTTTTTATGAACCACATGCAGTCTTGTCCTCTGTGTTTTCTTCTACAGCAGAGGTAATGTAATAAAGAATTTTATATGACTTCAGCATTGATGTTATTGGGTGATTTAAAACCATTTTCCCACTGTAACTCAGCTGTTCTGCATTTTTAGAGATTGTTTTTACTGATATTACTGAAAATATCAAGAGAGTAGCTGCAGAAGTGACACTGGCTACTTGCATCTGTTGGACGGCTTTTATCTGGCATAAAACTATTAAACATACAGTCATTATGAATCATTAATAGCCTGACAGCAAAGTTGACTGCAGTGGGAAAATCAAGTCAGTTTTATTATTCATTAAGACATTCCTGAAGGAGCTAACTTTTCTCAGAAAGAATAGACAATAGAATTATAATATTTCATCCTTATGAATGTGGTCATGTGTTAAACTACTTTGCCTTCTTATAATCAGATTTTTTCAGTTACTTATGCTAATCATTTTGGTTACATTTTTATTGCATGCATTCTGCTTAATTCAAAAACCTGTCTTACAGGATACCTAAGTAATGTCTGATTTTCTTTATAGTAGTTACATTATACACACCTTCTCATATTAAATTTTAATTTCTTAAAGGAATTTTATAAATTAAAATCAAGCCAATCATGAATTTAAACCTAGTCTGAAGACTGCCTCACATTCCTCTTACACGGGTCTTACTCTCCCAAACAGAAAAAAAAAAATCATAGGTTTTGTAGAGAAATACATAGTAAAGGCTGATGTGCACATTCCAGCAAAGACAAGAGCACTGAGACATTTGATTTCCTTGTTCTCTTATTTTCTCTTTCATTTTGGCCTCCTTTGATACGGGACAGTATTAGTAGCTCCCAAGTTAGAACCAGAGAAGTAATGTTGGGAGAGGGTGCTGTAGAGAGATACATGAATCTAGCTGTTTATCTAGAGAGATAAATAATCTAGCTGTTCTTAGGTTAAAATTTGATTTGTGAACTCAGCCTAACTTTAGAGGTGTTTCTGAATTCAAATCCATGAACAATGTTTCTGGAGTTGACTAAGACTTTACTTGCTTATATGAGTGAAACCACCCTTTCCCTAACTTCTATGTGTTTAAGCCATGTGCTCATTCAGCATCCCAATCTCTTCATTTTTCTGTCTTCATAACCGGAATTCCAATGCCACACAAGAAAAACTAAAAGTTTAATATATGATGGCATTTTAATATTTTTGGTCATAAATATAGCAGTGGATTTTCCATGCTAATAAAGAGAACACATTGACCTTCATAAGTGAGATTCTGCCATATCCATACACATGGAACAGTGTTTTACTCACAGCTTTTAATTTGGTCCAGTTTCTGAACATGGCTGGAAAGATAAGCTTATATGACTGTGCAGAAAAACTTATTTTAAAAGAGTAAGTAAATTCAAAGCTTTGTCTCACATACTAACGTCACAACTTGAGAAATGCAATGTTACCCTCAAACTTCTTAGATTGTTCAAGACTGGCATTTGAATATGAAACATATACGAAAACACATGATTCAAAACATCACGTGGTAAAAAGGTGCATTCAGAGCAATCACAACTATCTGGAGTTGTAAGTGCTGACTGTTTGCAAACATTAGTTCAAACTGTTCTGAAATGACACTTTAATATGGATGAACCTAGGTAAACTTCCAGTCCAGATCATTTTTTTTAAGGACATTGAGCCAGTGCTACTCATAAACCAAAACCACTGCACCAAAATTAGAGAAGTGGTAGTAAAAGAGAGCTACAGAAAAGTTAACACATCCTGAGAACAATCTGTCTTCTGGGAGGTTCCAGAAGAAGGTTCTGGTGTAGGATCATAGAATTTTTAGGTTGGAATAGACCTCTAAGATCATTGTGTCCAACTGATCACTGTGTCCAGCTATTAACCCAGCACTGCCAAGTCCACCACTAATTCTTATTTAATACTACATTTACACATCTTTTAGATACTTGCAAGGGATGGAGACTCTGCCACTTCCCTGGATAGTCTGTTCCAATGCTTGACCACTCTTTCAGTGAAGATTTTTTTTTCCTAATATAACATAATATATTCAAATTTCCTAATATAACACAGTCATACAAGCTTATCTAAACTTCCCCTGGCACAACTTGAGGCCATTTCCTCTTGCCCTGTCATTTGTTACCTGGGAAAAGAGATTGACCCATATGTCGCTACAACCTCCTTTCAGGTAATTGTAGAAAGTGATAAGGTTTTCCCTGAGACTGCTTTTCTCCAGATTAAACACCAGCTCCCTCAGCCACTCCTCAGGAGTGTGTACCTGGCTACACGAGAGAGTGGAAGATGTGCAGGCTGAGACGCCATGCAACAAGAAACTACCAGATTTGTTGAAGGCTTTGCTGGAAGGTTAATGATCCCTTAGCCATCAGTGACATTGGGATTATGGGCCAGATTGACAGGTAGGATGCCAGCAATTCTTCACAGTGATTGGAGAGTGCATAAAAAGGGAGCAATTGTGAGGGAAGAATATCAGAACTATTTCAGCCATATTCTGTCATTGTTCCCTATGTTTAAGTGAAGAAGTTTCACTGTCTCTTACTGAGGTACTGTTTCAGTGTACCTCAGAAAATTCATCCAAGTCCTTACATTTAATCATGAGCTTTATTCCTTTCATATGCAGTTTTAAACAGTGGTCCATTCCTCTTACTCCTTTCCCACATCCTCCTCAGAAAGCTGTTTGGGGTCCTGACCTCTCTGCCTCTCTCTCTCCATTGGCACTTCAAGCCTATTTTTTCTCTCAATGTCTCTTCTTGTAAGTTTGTAATAAACCATTTTTTTTTTCAGTTAATTAATCCAGCATTCCTGACAACCCATTCTTAGCAAAGTTCCCTCATACTTTAACTTGAAAATACTTTGAGAACTGGTATGTTTAAAACAAAAATGTAGGCACATGATATATACTAATCTGTGGAGCAGAATGTAAAACCCCAGAACAAAATCACCACTTTATTGCTGGTGTCATCCAAAGAGTCTATAAATCTGAATTTTATATCTGCAACACATGAGCAAAACCTGGCCTGTATTTCTTTTTAACATATCTTCATTCTAATCATTCCTAACACTAACTGCAAGTGTCTCAAACTTGACAGCTAGTTTAGCATTAGACAACAATAGAATATTTCATTTCTGTAAGTTTAGTTATCTTGTTAAAATTCATATTTGCTTGTAAAATACTGAGAAAGGCTTTTAATCATTTGCTGTCAAAATGCCAGGTGGGTTTTTACATCAAGAATTGGTAAAGTCAAAAGATTCTTTTTAAGTATTTTTTTTTTTTAATGTAAGATATATTTTCATACTGCCTGAAAAAAAAATAAAACATATAGCTGAAAAAAGAGAGGGAAGCATGAAAAATGAAGATAGGGCTTACAGATCTATGGGGTTTTGCTCTACACAGCACTTGTGGGTGTGGTGGAGCTGAGGTTAAACAAAGGAAGGTTTCAGGCCTAAGAGAAGAAAAGAACCTGAAAGGAGGAGCTGCCTGAGATTGGCTCCTGCAGGAATCTCATCAGAGAGAATGTAAGCAGAATGGAAATGGGAGCTATCTTATGCTGCCCACCATGAACAAAGATGAAAAGTCAGTGAAGGTCTGGGGAGAAGGCTGAAGGAGGAGCAGGTGGGAAAGAACAATGAGTTGAAACATAGTCACATCTGTTGGCGAAACAATCTTCTCTATAGCATGTTTTCATAGCCCCAGCTGTTTCTTCACTACTGCTCCACTGTTACTTCTCTCAGACCTGGATGGAGAACACAGAGAAACTATTTTGTGGTAGCTTTATTCTTAATGATCTGTTATCCATTTGTATTTATAGGCCATCCATGCCCAGGAGCCTTTGGGCACATAACAAAATATAACTAAAACACAGCTTAGTTTTAAAAAAGGCAACATGGCCCAATTAATTCCCCAATTAATTAATTTATTCTACATTGCTTTGAATTTTGGTCTAAGGATTTTATGTAGGACATTAAAAAAAAAAAAAAAGAAAAAAAGAAAAAGAACAGTTCCACTGACAAGACAGGTAATTATTTTATTCAATGATTTTTCTCAATGCAAAGCTATTAATAGCTGGATCACTAGCGGGGGGCCAAATTCTGCCCTGAGGTAAATCCAGCACCATTTCACCAACTTCAAGGGAATTACTGTTTTACTCGGATCAGAACTGGGCTGTTAAATTATAGCTGCCCAGTTATTCATAGAACTGAACTAAATTATTTTTCTTTCCTTTTTTTCCCCTCTTGTTCTTCAAATATAGAGGTTGGCTCTAAATCACCAAACCAAACCTGTAGTATATGGATGTAGTTTCTCCTCTAAGAGGAGAAACAGTCTCCCTCTCAACCCCTTGAGAAGCATCCACAGACCCCATTTGTGTCCACATGGTTTTCTCTCTGTAGAAACATAGGCATGGCTTGACAAGACCTCAAATAAAGTTCACATTGTCAGAAAACAAATGACATATGTAAGGTAAGAGGACAAAGGAAAGGCAAACATATTCAAATATTTAATGTACAAGGCTGCGCATCTTTTATCTTCCTCCTAAATCCAAAACTTCCCAGATATTTGTTGGAAATATGTCACTAAGTACCACAAGGAAAGTTTTTGTGTGCTTTGATTAAGCTTTGAATTCTATGAAGAATAAAGGGGTTTAGGTTTTGGGATCACTGTGCCCATGTACTCTCAGCCTGGTGGTGGCTCCTCATTCCTGTGAAGGGAGGGAACAGGTATGGAATGAACACTGGTCTGTCCCCTCTTCTCAGTGAATTTACACCCACATGTTTTCAAGTGCCCTGCTGTGTTTAAATACCTCATTATCAGGTAGCAATCATGTTATCTTTTTGCCATAACTTGCTTCCTTGTTTTGAACCTGGATCACTGATCTACTTCGACTGACACTGATAACTAAATGCCAGGCTGAAAGAAAATTTGCCTCATACAAGGTAGTAAACTAATGCACATTGGTAGCATCCTTGAGAGAATGAGCATTAATATTTTTCTGTTGCATAAAGAAACTTTTTATCATGAGATAGCTCTGCCTTCTCTGTAGTATGAAATGAAACTTGTTTATAGCATTTTTTTTCACTCTAGCAGTAAGAGAAGACCTTTTTTCATTAACATCTTCCTTCCATTCCTTTCCATCCTTCTGCAAGCCTTCAGCTACGAATAACAAAAGTAGTCTATAAACCTCCCCCCCCCAAATTCAAATTGGAGTGTAATACCACACTGAGAGGAAATATGATTTAATAACTTGTTAGCTTGGGAGTAGAAAAATTCATTTTCCAGCATTATTTTAGAGTGCTCGAGTGACCTTGAACAAATCCCTCTATCCCTCTCTTCACTTAAATTCCCCATTTATATGGGGAAGCAATGATTTGTCTTTACTTGTCACTATAAGGATAAGTACAAAAACATTATAAAGCTCCAACTGAAACAAAAGAGAGTATCTGAGTAGCAGATGTTTACAAAAGAGCAACTTAAATTTCAGGTACGCTCTTTGCTCCCTTGCTTCTCATCTCCAGATTTTTAGAAACAGGAGTTAATAAAACAGAGAGAAACATCAGTTTCTCTCACTTGTAGAACTGGAGGTTACCAGAAGTTTTATTAAAAATGGACATATATGATGCAGGTTAAAATCAACACAAAAATTACTTAGGATATTTTCTTCTTTGTCTGTGTTTAAGACTCATTGCAGACAACATTTATCAAAACTGAACTGCAGAATTTACTACCACTGATTAATTTACATACCTGAAAAAAATCCCTTAACTGTGAAAATATATTTTTCAGTACAAAAAGTCTATAGTAATCATCAGAATTACAAATTTGTAGAATGTAAACTATTTTGAAAACAAAATAAAGAGTTCCAAACCTCACTAGCAGGGAGTCCAGTTATTGTTTAATTGTAAAATGAGACAGGGGAATCCACATTCATCCCACTGGGCCTGAATACAGTCTGTAACTCTATTTCATTATAGTTTGTAACTGCATCCCTTTGGAGGAGATTGTAAATTTCAGAATATTATTAAAAGCTGTTTGAAAGCTAAGGAAAAGCAACCCTGGAAGTAAATAATACTGAATAATTATGCAGAGAAAAATCTATTGTGTAAGTGTAGAAATCTCAGATAACTACACAGGGTGTGCCCCAGTTACTACATAATATTTCCAATCCAAATAGTGCCTTGTGTTGCATGGGGATTGTGAGACCTGCTAGGATCTATCGGTTGCCAATTAGTTTTATAGGAAAGATCACTCTGCTATAGGTGCATTCACAGAATTTGTGCTGAATTCACTCTAGAACTTGTGTTGTGACATTCTAAAACTTATTTTACACTTCTAGTATGGAATTTGATGTCTTTGAGCTTTTAAACATTTTTTTAAATATCTATGTTGTGAAACATTTTCTGTACACCCAGTCAAACCAGCTCCTTAAGCATAGGGATGTTAATACTGTGATTTTTCAAGGACTTCTACGCCTTCCAAAATTATTCTTGTGTCTGTACTACACAATTGTTTTGTAAATGATAATGTACACACTGAAATTGAAGATAATAATATTTTACTACCCCAGAGACTAATGAATATGCTATTCTTGTGGCTGTTGTACTGTTTACTGAAACACAGGTAAATGCTCTGACTTGTTACTACAATGTCTGTAAGCAATTAGTTGGGAACTCAAATAAAAAGCTTTAGTATCACAATCCAGGTTTTTCATTTCCTTTAACATTCCCTTCACTTGTACATTGTGAAGAATTTTATCTGAGAAAAGATATGGGTCTGGGCTGCCTGCCAAGACTTTTGGGTTCTTAACAGATTGTTTTTCCCTGTGGGGTCAACTCACTTTCTGCTTGAGACATCCACTTTTGTCTGTATTTCCTGAAACAAGTCGCTTACATGCCTAACTCCTATACGTCTTGAGTGCTTAAAGAAAAGTGGCATGTTGGTAATGTTATCACCAATTGTTATCACCAGTTATCAACCATACTTAAATATAATGTCAAACACTTCTAAATTATTCTCTCAATGCTGTTTTCAAAATACTATTTGTTGCTTCAAGTGCTTGTCAATCACTGCCCAGTCTCACACCTCATCAATGAAAAACGTGATTTGAGACATCAGGGAGTCATTCAAGCACATGGGCTGGTTTCTTTTTACATGGAATCTCTCAGTAATCTTTCATACAGGAATTCAGGCATGGATCCACTCAGGCTCTCCTGTCTGAGCATTCCCCTGCTACACTACTTGTTGTCAGACAGTTGGGCTGTAGCAAGCATGATCGTGATGGACATGGCTGACCTTACCCTTGGGATTCAGTGATTGTAAAGTCCACACATAAGACAGGCATGATGCAATTTAGAACTTGCAATTTAAAGTAGGTCACTGGAAGACATATTCACAGCTGATCTTGGCATCTTTACTCTTCACTGAACTCTGGTTCACCCAGAAACACCTGAAAACTTTGCACATCTTCCCAAAACTGTTCTTCAGTACAGATTTAGGAAATTGAAGTGCAGCTTGTAGACAAAGTGCTCTATATGATCTGTTTTGAATATGAAAGATTTTATTCCCTAACGACAGCTGCAGATGGTGCCTTTTTAGTTCCTCAGGGTGTCCCTTCCTTTGGCTACTGGTCAGAAGGAATGTGGTCTTCTGCACTTTCTGCATCATGTTTGCCAACTTTGTGTGGACAAGCCATAATTTAAGACACCGAAGATTTCCCTGGCTGTGTATATTTATGCTCCTGAATAGGCACTGAAATGTCATCCATAGAAGAGACCATGCTCAGACTTGAGCTTCCTATACATAAAGTACTGTAGTTGGAGAGTGTCTAAACATATGGACATGAGCTTGTGCTAAGAATATTCATCAGCTTTTTCTGTACGCGCTACAAAATTTATCTGTGTTTACGAAGTTGAACACCTGGTGGATTTTTTTTTTTTTTTCCACAACTAACTGTTGTAAGGACAAGACTCAGAAGTCAAAAGGAATAGCAATTAAAAAAAACCTGAGTTGGGAATAAAGTTATCAGTCTATATGTCTTTGCTTCTACTTTGGAGAAGTATTGATGAAAATATTTAAAAACTGTTGAATATGCAACATTATTGAAAATATATTGATGACATAATGCAAATTTTCTGGATCAAACAGTAAGTTATATAGTGTTCCCTTAAATATATTATTTAATATATTAACCAATAAACCAGGAACTGGGCAAAGTTCACAATGAAGATGACTCCTTTTGAGAGAAATCTATTGCTAGTGCAAACATATAGATTTAGAACCTGAAGAACAAGTTTTCACTTCTTTCATTTGTGAATAACAACAAAAGAACTAGTTCATCTTTAATTTTTGAAAGATGAAAAACAAACTATGACAACCACTCATGGTACATAAATAGAACATCAATGATAAATTATAAAACAGATAATTTTCCTTAGTGAATAATGAACAACAAATACTGAAAAATTAACTATTTCATTTATGTTGGTAGAAAACTTAAGAGCATACCAAACTAAGTTTCCTTGTTTGATCAGCAGAAAATGAATGACAGTTTCATCTTCCAAACTGATAATGAGTTCTGGGCCAATTTGCAGTGTACTTTGCCAGTGAAATTCAAGAAATATGTAACATATTGAATCATAGTAATCTTTCTGAACTTCTAATTATACTGAAAGTTCATCTGCTTCTAGGTATGTTAACTGTATTCTTTTAAAAGTGTAAGTTTATTGAGATATTCAAACGCATTGTTTCATTTAGTTTGAACATTGCATAATACTTTTGTATGGAGAAAGAGCATATGTGTCAATGCGCCGTAAGGCTATGTATACTTCAGGTGTGTATACCTCAGATATTTTCATGTTTGGGGCACGCGTGCCAACTATGTTTAAGGAATTTACACCTCAAAAATGTTTTTCTTTGCAGGCCTTCAGGTTATGTTTCAGTTAAGCAGCATTTAGCACACTGCTTTTCAGCAGTATGATTTGAGTCTGTGACACCTTGCCTCATTTTTGTCTCTTTACACAGTGAGATGGTGCCGTAAGCAGTATAACCTGATGCCATGTGGCCTACATTCAGAAAGCGTATATCCATATCAATTCCAAGACAAAGCTTTGCTCAGTGAAGGAGACAATTTCTGTAATGCATACATACATATACATGAATAATGTATTTCTTCACTTAATTTGCCACTTCTGCATATTCCTGTTTAGGCATGTTGAAGAAACAGGACCCAAAATACCCTTCATCTCTCACAGTTGTCTCACAGAGGACAGTTGTTTCAGATGAGGCAGGAGAGGGACACACATTTTCCTGTCACCCAGTGAATGGTCCCATAGTGCTGTGCTGTTTTTTGTCAAAAGCTCCTTGCACATTTCCTGCAGAGGCTTCTGACTGCAGTGCCCCACTATTTAAGTGTGTCTGGAAGCTGTGGGAGTTTGATGTTTCATAAAACTTTCACGTTTCATAATGCCTTACAGACATTGCAAAGCTTTTTGAGCCAATATTGGGGGGTCATAAAATTTTATTGATCACTGACAAAATGCCCAATAATCTGCAGAAGGATAGAAGCAATATTTTAAAATTCTTTATTTTTGCCTCTTTCCTCTTCACTTCCTTTTTTTCAACAGTAGCACTTATTTTTCTTTACTTTTATCAGAGGCCAACTGAAAAAATGAACAAAAGATAAACATATTTCTTAATTCTTTTTAGAACTGACCACTTCATTAGGAGGTTCCTGAAGTGTGTGGAAGATAACTTCTTGACACAGCTGGTGACTAAGCCAACTAGGGAGGGTGCCTGACTGGATCTGGTGTTTGCAAACAGAGAAGGACTAGGTGGGTGATGTGAGGAGGGGGATCAGTAGAACTGAAACTTACAGAGAGTAGACTTTGGCCAGTTTAGGAGTCTGGTTGATAGAGTCCCTTGGGAGGCAGTCCTGAAGAACAAAGCAGTTCAGGAAAGCCGGACATTCTTCAAGAAGGAAATCTTACAAGTGCAGGAGCTGGTCATACCCATGTGCTGAAAGATCAGCCAGCAAGGAAGAACACTGATCTGGCTGAACAGAAAGCTTTGTCTAGAACTCAGGGGAAAAAAGGAGAGTTTATGACCTTTGGAAGAAAGGGAGGGTCACTCAGGAGGACTATGAAAATGTGAAATGACGCAGAGAGAAAATTAGAAGATCTGGGGCCCAGCTAGAACTTAATCTGGTTACTGAAATAAAAAATATTTTTAAAATGTTTATATAAAGAACTGAGCCACAAAAGGACAGCTGAAGAGGCTCTCTGTTCTTTAGTGGATGCAGGAGGAGACAGTGACAAAGGGTGAGGAAAAGGCTGAGGAATTTAACACCTTCTTTACTTCAGTCTTTACTACTAGCCAGACCAGTTGTTCTTGGGGTTCGCAGCCCACTGAGCTGGAAGATGGGGATGGGGAATGAGGTTCACAGAATCCTAGGGAAAATGGTCAGCAACCTGCTACAGCACACAAGACACACACAAGTCTATGAGGCCAGAGGAGATCCACCCACGCGTAATAAGGGAAGTGGCATAAGTGCTCACCAAGATACTTTCAATCATTTACCAGAAGTTCTGCCTAACTGGGCACATCCCAGTTTACTGGAAGTTAGAAAAGGTGATGTGCATCTTCAAGAAGAGCCTGAAGGGATGCAGGAAATGAGAGACCAGTTCAATCTTAGTGCCGCGGAAGGTCATGGAGCAGCACATCTTGGGTGCCATCACATGGTATGTACAGGACAACCAGGAGATTGGGTCCAGCCAGCATGTGTTTATGAAAGGCAGATCCAGACTGACCTGCTCTCCTTCTATGACATGGTGAACTACTTAGTGGGTGAGGGAAAACAACACACTGTAGGGTGTTGTCTACCCAGACTTTACTGAAGACTTTGACACCTTTTCCCAGAGCATTCTCCTGGAGATCCTGGGTACTCATGGCTTGGACAGGTGTACTCTTTTCTGGGTAAAAAACTGGGTGGGTAGCCAGAGCCAGGGAATTGTGGTGAATGGAAGTAAATCCAGCCGGTGGCTGGTCATAAGTGGGGTTTGGCAAGGCTCAGTATTGGGGTGAATATTTTTATCAATGATCTGGAAAAGGGGATGGAGTGCATCTTCAGTCAGTTTGCAGACAGCACCAGCTTGGGTGGGAGTGTTGGTCTGTGGAGGGTAGAAGGGTTCTGCAGAGGGATCTGGACAGGCTGGATTCATGGGCCAAGGCCAACTGTATGAGGTACAACAAGGCCAAGTGCTGGGTCCTGCCCTTGGGTCACAACAACCCCATGCAGTGCTAAAGGCTAGGGGGTCATTGGTTGGGAAGTTGCCTGGTGGAAAAGGACCAGGAGGTACTGGTTGACAGCAAGCTGAACATGAGCCATGGGAATTGGAGATCTAACCACTCTCTCAGCCACTGGAAGTTGCAGCAAGTTGGGGGTCAGTCCCTTCTCCCAAGTAATAAGTGATAGGAAAAGAGGAAATGGCTTCAAGGTGCCAGAAGAGGTTTAGATGAGGTATTGGGGAAGATTTCTTCATGGAAAGGGCAGTAAAGCATTAGAAAAGACCGCCCAGGGAAGTAGTGAAATCATATCCCTGGAGGCATTTAAAAACCATGTAGATATGGCACTTACAAACACGGCTGAGTAGCAGACTTGTTACAGACATGGTTTTGAGGTGAGCCTGGCAGTGCTGTGTTACTGGTTGGCTTTGATGATCTTACAGGCCTTTTTCAATGTAAACAATTCTGTGATTATTTATCAACTTCATCTGTGAATAAACCCATGAATGTTACCTGGCACTATGTGGCCTACATCCTTGCAGTTCTATCCTAAGTAAAGCAGACCTCAAACACATGGGCATTTAAATACCAAAACTTTGAACACAGGCTTAACTGAAATGCAGTTTTTAAGAGCATACAGTCCTTCAGCTCTCTTTTCCTGAAAAGAACATGGCTGCCTGGTGGATAGCCCACCACTGTCTGTTTGTGTTATTTCTGTCCCTCCAGCCCAGACCTATTTTTCTTTCCTTCAAAATATGACATGAACAGAGAAACTCCTTAATATTCCCAAGGTTCAAGGCAATAAATACTTTACAATCATCTAAATCAATCAACTTAAGTTTTGCCTGCAATGGGAACTCACCCAAATGTGGCTCCTACTTGAAATCAAGTGCCTTGGTTACATAGCACTGTCCTCATGCAGCAGTTTGGAGGTGGATCCCCCAATTTCCCCACTTACTGTGCACGGATCCATTTACACCACGGAGTGATTTGACTAAGACAAATTTCTTTTCAGATTAAGTTCAGAGCAAAGGAGAATATCCTAAACTTCAAACAGTGAAGATGTAAAGCTCCCAGCCAAAGTAGCTGTGATCTATATACATGCTCCCACAGTGCAAACTCCTGGCCAAAGGGAGTTGTGATGTGTTCCATCTGACAAGAGTCTCACATCTGTGTAGCCAAACAAATGGTTGTTTTACAAAATTAGAATGGATTTTGAATTTAAACTTTTAGTTAAATGAAATAAATTTGGCTTGGAGCTCTTAAACAAGACAGAACTTCTTGAAAATGCAGATGCTTCTTTGAGACAGCCACTAATTTCTGTACTATGTAAAGTGGAAATCCCCTCATTTATTCACCTTTACCAGGAATTATGCAAGTCCATTTTATGAATATATGTGTTCTTCAAAATGTTGGGGGGAAATTGTCACTTGCTTCAATTTTTATTATTTTCCTGTTTATATGTATTGATTCCTTTCCTTAATCAGACTGCCTTTGGCTTATTGTCATGCAGAGTCATCTACAGATACCTCTCCATAGAGTTTGGCTGTTGCTCTTTTTTCATGCTCACTTGTAACATGCATCCACTCACAGCAGAGAAAATGCAGTGCTTTAAAGATCCTCAGAGTGGAGCTCAACCACAGTCTACCAGAAACATAGGATCAGGCACTAACACCTTGGTGCAAGGTCACTCCAACTCCTTCCCTCTGCTTTTCTCTCTCTGTTTTATTCCAATGGGAATTCAACAATACAATCTTGAGTGGAGTCTTCAGACTATACCATTAGCTTATTGAGTAACTGCACCTGCTTTTAAATTTTAATGATGCATTTTTAATGTGATAAATGTATTATACTTCAATGGTTTTATATGCAGGTCGAATAAACTATGAGTTTTGTTACTCTTCAAATATTACTTTCCTAAGAACATCTTTATAATTGTATAGCTTATGTAGTTGAACATGTTCCTGGTAGTTTGAAAATGGCTTTGGTTCTGTACCAGTGAACAAAAGCTACTTTTGAGTGCATATGCTGGTTAATGTTTTTTCTTAACTTGAGAGCCATATCACCTAGAATCAGGCTGACAAAGCATTTAATCTAGATGCTTTCTGGGGAAGGGAGAGGAGGTTTTTTCTGTTGGTTTATTACAACAGAATTCAGTAAAAAAAAGTTTCTGACATTTTGTTCTAACTGAGTTGATGGAATGTGTTTGTAATATAAATAAGGTACTGACCAGATAGTAAAGGCAGAGTTTGATAACTAACATAAATAATAGTTACTGATTTTATAGAGATAAGTTGATGGTTATAGTGAAAAATAAGAATTTTACTTTTTAATGTAACTACCAAAGGTAAGGGACCACCAAAAGACTGAGGTGCAAGATACTAATATATGAATTTGCTCAGAAAATTGATATGTATACATGAAAACATTTGTATGTTGTTAGTTTTATTTTGCTATTTCAAATAAAGTATATTTGAGTTAAGAAATATTCCCAAATAATTGTTACTGAATGAACTGTTTGTTTAATATGGAATGAAGACACTTTATCACAATTTTCTACCCTACCTTGTCAGGTTCATTAGTTGTGACCTAGAATACTTCTGCATGGTTCAAATTAGTTATCTGGACTTTTTGCTGATTCTGAATTGTTGATTCTCTTTTAAGAGTTTTAAAAAATGTGCCACAGGGATAAAAGTGGTTACTTCTGGACATTTATCTTCAAGGAATTAAACTGAGACCAGAAGCTCAATCTTGTTTTAGTGTAATGAGTTCCAGTTGTATTTTGGTATGTTTTAATAAGATTAATTACCTTTTGCCTGGGCTGATTCTTTTCCTTCATTTCTAGGAAAGAATGGACAGTCACTGAATTACCTGAGCAAGAAATAATATCTAGTGTAGGAATATTATCCAGCTGGCAAAGAACTAATGTTACTGGTTTACACCAGCCTCCAGGCAGAAATGGAGTCAAACATCTGTCACATTGCAGCAATTTTCATCTGGCTAATGGGTTGTTGGCTCTATATGCCAGCTAATGTAACCGCAACTTACTTTGAGGTATTTCAGACCACTGCAAGATGGTTTTCAGGAAAAAAAAGGGTCTTAACCAGGTCTTAGTTGTTGCCCTTCCACTATTTTCTATCAGTAGTGGATGCAATGGAAAATAGTTCAACCTTCGTAGGATTCCCTTCACTGCCTTCCCTTAGAATAGATAAGTTCCCTGCCAGAAAACATCTGAATCCATGCATGTCTTCAGCGGTTGAACATTTGGCAGTAGTTGCATTTAACTTTCCTTTAAAGTCTACAAGATTAATCATCTCCTAAGTCAAAGCATAAAAGAGATTACAAATGCAACCCATTTGGTTACCATCACGCTCTTCTTAAGAATATGGTCAGATGCTCTATGGAACGATGGCTGACAGCAAAATTACACTCAGTGACACTGATTCACTCCAGCACCTTGGTTATACCTTATCCCTCAGCCCTCTGTAAATGATTTTTTCCTACATAGGCTTAGAGCTGTCCACACAAGTGCCTCAAAAATTGCAAATTTCTCTAAGTTGTAGCTTAATTCTGAATCACAGCATGAGTAATTTGCAGCAGCAGCTGGTCCAGTGTGCCTATGATATTGAATTAATTCCTGTCATAAAATGTTCATGGAAATTCTGAAGAAGGCTGTGTATAGATCAGAAGTATGGGCCTTGTTTGTTCATGAGGGTTACTTGGTAAAATTTTTCATTAGGAAGAAAGAAAATAAATTTCACAAACCACTGTTTGCAGTTCAAGCCACACTCTTGCAGGGTTGAAATAAATTGATTTGGGGCAATGGAATCTGTGAAATTAACACAAATATCCTTCCTTCAAAAGTTTGGATGTTATATATGTCTGTTTTCCTCCAGCAGCCTTTATATTTTCACACTACTAATGAATGAGAGCTTAATTGCCACAGTGAAGCTGTCTGGGGTTACTTCCCAGCAGAGTCTCTTGCCAAGGCCAGCTGGAATTCTGTTTGCATTCTGCAGCTGATTAGTGGAAACTGCTAGTGCTAAACATAAATAAATAAGAGACACACACACCAAAAAAAGTGTAGAGTTCAAGAAGTTTGTAGTGCTCTTCTAAAGTCAAATAATTTTCTTCAAGTTAGAAAAATTGACAATTGATCAATAAAATAACTCCTGATATATCCAGAAGAAATAATCAGCTGTGATCAACCTAACTGGATACTAAGTGCCACCCTTTTTTCCACAGAAAAGCAACGGAAACTGCTTTTTTCAGACATTAGGGAATCAGAGTGAAGGTTTTTTCCCCATCAATCTTTAAGTGACACTTTGGAATCATATGGATATCTGGGGTCTTTTCTGTTTCACAGAAACAAAAACTATTCAAACTGATTTTTCCCTACAGGGGCTTCTGGGTTTTTTGTTTGTTTGTTTGTTTTCCTTGAATATTTAAAGCTTAAAATTCATTTTGATGCAGCTACAAGATAGTTAGATAAAATCTAGCATTGCATACCTCAGTCCTCCATTAGATTCAACTCTATTACTTCTCTTGCATTATATAAGCCCTGGATATCCTTGGGCTTTGTGTGATAGGAATCATCTGCTTACTAAGATACTCTGTTAGAAGTTCAGTAGAAAAATGTGGGGAAAAATGAAGGGAACAGCTTTGATTTCAAAGAAAAAATTGCCTTAGTGTCTGAATGTGGTCATTCTGGAGCTATTCAACAATCCACTTTTCTGGCAAAAAGTGTCCTCTCTCCATATACATATACATATACATACATATATATCTATATCTCTATATATACACATGTAAGTGTCCCTATTATAAGCAGAATGTCTTTCTCATTTTTCCCAAAATCCAGAATGGTGGTTGACCCTGAAAGCTGTTTTTTCCTGTGTAGAAATCTAACAAGTGGTATTTCAGGAATATTCCTAAACCCACACTCATTCATTTTCTGGCTTCTCAGTTGGTTAATCTATTCCTAAGTTTTGTTTGAAAAAAATTTCTGATAGTTTGACAGCCTTCCCAGTGGGATAGGAACCCTCAAAACTCCTGACCTTTCTCTACCTTGGGAACATTCAAACCCTGGGGTGGGCAATGGGACATGCATCTGTATTTCTGAAAAAGAAAGGCCAGGAGGGGTTCTTTGATAAGTGTTTCAGACAGCCTGACATCCCCACTGCTGGTTCTTCTCAAGCAAACTGGTGTGCCTGAACTAAATAACACTGATATATGAGTGTGTCTCATTTCAAAGTATCCAAAATAATGTTAAATCTTTGCTGTGGCTCTCAACAACAGTATTCTGGTTTTATTTTTTTAAGTGTTTTAAATGAGATTATGTATCATTTTTCTAGAGGTAAGGTGTGTTGGTATGGTGCTGTTGTCTGAGTCTCTTACTATACCGGTTCTTATAGTTATGGTCACATTTTACTCTAATGTAAACCAGAATAAACAATGAATAACGTCAAATAAGACTACTTAATGTGTAAATTTAGCAACTTAAAACACTGGGTACTTAAAAAATTCATTTAGCTTCTTTTCATGATTTTGATGCTCCTGGTGGGATTTTTCCTCACATACATTTATTAGTAAACTCATCTACAGTTACAGTGAAAATGATAGGTGTCTTTAGAGAGTGATTCATCTCAGCCTACAATGGGTGTCTAAAAGATTGGATGAATTATCCTCCAGTAGTGTGTGGAAGTAACTCCTCACAGACTAGTGAAGAGATAGGTGGCTCTCAGCTTTTGATCCAAGAAAGGCAAATAAAAACTCCAAGACTATTGCCAGCAGAAATACTGACAGGAGGATTCATACTGCTTTTGGAAAATCTGTTAGATCCACAAGCTGAAAAAAGTTTGAAATTGTAAATGGAGTCTGGATGACACACTCAAGACTGAGTGCCTGCATTTGAAGTTGGGAATATAGTGGGAAATACTGATTTATATCCAATTGCCATACCTTGTTGCCTCTCTATGAAAAATTAAGGATGGACTTTTGGGAAAAGTAAAATATTGAGAACCCATTGTGAGCTTTTTGCTGAAAATAAATGGGATATTGGGGATATCTTCACTTGTTATACTAGTAAATGGTCTATAAGACACTTAGGTCTTACTGGGACTTATGCCAGTACAATACATCATTCTTTTTAATTAAAATATTAGTTCTACCCAAAAGCACTAAAACCCATCAAAAATTTCAAAAAGATCATGTCCTTGTTAATGTGAAATGTTACTTTGTCTCAGTCAGGGACATGATTTTGTCCATGGCATCATTTCCACAAGAAAAAACAATGTTGCATAAGGCATTACTGTTTACATGTATATTTATTAATATGAATATATGATTTTTAAAGATGTATTTAGAAGTATGCAGTCGTATTTAAGCACAGGTTCTTCAATTATTATGACTGAGTTATGCCATGCTTCTTTCCATAGGCTCACTCCTTAAACAAATAATTTATAAAGCACTGTGTCTCGGGAACTGTGTTCTGATTAGTTTGTTTAGACACAACAGTTTTCATAACTGTCACTGCACATTGAGTTTCTTATACTTGCTTTGGACAGCAAACTGCCAACTACCTGCTAACGCTAGCAACTTCATACAATTTGTTTTGGCAAAAGGTCACCATGCAGAAAATTTTCTGTAAGATGTGGCAAGTCAGATTTCATACACACTATCCTCACTGGAACTAAGGCTAGAGATTGTTGTATCTATAATACTCATCAAAGCCAGAGCAGCAGAGAGAGAAATGCTAGTCAGGTTGCTCTACTCTTTCACTACTAAAGTTTGCTGCACTGTGTAATTTTTGATCACATTAAAGTCCTGTGTAGTGTCCTACAGTTAAATTAGGTCTGATCATAGGAAGAAACTGTTAATTTAGATTTTAATCTCTGTTGCATTCAGAACAATTCCACCAACTAAAGTCAATTTATTTACTTTTATGCAAATGAGTTCAGATTTTTACCATTTGTTTTTATTTTTGGAAGGAAAATGCAGCAGTTCACATTGACACTCCATTGCCCTTCTTCTATCTGTACATCACTGCAGAAGTGTATTCTGTTCTTCTTTGTTATAGCAGCATGCTTTTCAAGATATCATTTTAATCTGTCTCCTACAGATTCTACTGTACTGTTTTTCTTATAAAAACCTTAGATATATGACCAGTTTGAGGTATATCATATTAAATAGATAAATGCCTTCAACTGCATGTGAAAGCATCCAGATGCTGATACTGACATTTTCTAATTTTCTTGTTCCTTTAAGTTTTGTTCCCCAGTACCTTTGCCAGCAATTTTTGAGTCAGAGCTCTGGATGGGCCAAAGTGCTCCATCCACACAAAACCAAAAAATACATTTGGCAGTCTCACTTCAGTATAGCACTCTTACCTACTGACATAAATGTGTATCTAAGGTAGATTTCATACCTTTCAATAAATACTTTTCTGTGCACAGAGTCAGAAAAAATACCATATGTAAGTCCGAAACACACCGTAATTCATGGAACAGGACTTCCCTGACAATATGTAAAATGATGTTAGCTTAGAACAAAATTATGAACAACTTAAAACCAAGAGCAGCAAAGCCCTGTGGTTGGTTGGTTCACACAAACTCAAAGAATCCTCAGTATGCACATATTTTAAGGAAGTGCAATGATTAGATCATTACTCTGACATGGTGACATGGACACTGCAGACATTCATAATCATGAGTTACTTAATGTATAAATGGCATGCTGCCATTAATGACAACATTCACAAACATGTTTTGTTTGGGATTTTTTTTATGTACATCTCTCTATTTCAGTTACTGAACGATTTGCAACACCAAAGAAAAGCAGAGAACTGGAAGCCAGAGAACATTCCCACCCACAGCAGTCTCAGACCTCCTGGTTAGGGCTCTTTCTGGGAAAAGTGGGTGATACATCTTTGAACTGAGCTTGTTAAATGTTAATCAAGTTACGCTTTTGTTTTTGTGTAACAGGCTCATACTCCTACAGCCATTCACAAATGCCTGTTCCCAGTCCCCATCAGAATTTCTTTCCCCTCAAACAAAGCCAGCAGACTCAGCATTTCATTCAACTGTGGAAGCAAAAACTTTTGAAGGAGTCATGGGACAGGGAAAAGAATTAGGTGGAGAGGAAGGAGGAGGACTCCTGAGGTGTTTTGGCTGATGATAAAATAAATGTTTCCGTAAGCAGAAGATCCACCTCAGGACATTTTGTCACTCCTCCAACTTCCTGTTCTTTTCCTTATCCAGTCAGGCTTCAGTCTGCTACTTAGGTCAACAGACGAATTGTTTGTATGACAGTTCCCTCACTAAGAAAGAAATCCTTTTGGGAGAAGGTGAGAAGAATGTATTTTTTTTTTTTTATTTCTTTGAAACTGATTGCCAGTTGTGCTTACAAGGCAAAATAATAATCCTGGCATCATTATTCTGAACCTCCTCAAACTGAAGCAGTGAGTAATTTAAGACTGTTGCCTCCCTGGTGACTCCTGTAGCCACTCGACTGTAAGGTGAATTGTACCTGCTACCAGTTGCATCCAGAAAGAAAAATGTGTTGTCCTTAACTCCTGAAAGAAGAGACAGTGACACTGCTTTTCTGAACTAGGTTCTGTCTCCAGATTTCCAGGGAACACAAATGAGATTCCTGGTGAACATAAATACTTTTCTAGGGGTCTATATGATGCACATATTCTGCCATAGTCATGTTGATAAACATGATTTTGAGTTGGAATTCAAGTTCCTGACCATTCACATTAAATTACTTTCTCATGAACAGTCACTGCATTAGAAAAGAAAGAATGCAAGTTAGAAGTAATTGTCTTCCTTGTCTGTTCCTCTAGTCACTGTATTCCAGAGTGAAATATCAAAGGAAACCTTAGAAGTCAAATCCCAGTAGTGCTAGGAGTTACGGCTGTGCTGTTAGAGCAACAGGCAACAGGGACAGAACAAACACAGCCTGTTATGAAAGTTGAGGGTGAAGGCTGTATTCCAGACTCATTACATCCATTGTTTTTACTTTATGGTTCCATGTCCTTCAGAGGAGCATATTTTATTGGCTAAATCAGAAGGAGTCAGAACAGGATGTTCAACTTTCTTGCAGACTCTCTCTTTAGGGAAGCCACTTACTGTTTTCCACATGCCACTTATAGGATGGGTTACTAGTACTTATTTATAGCAACAGAATTAAGCTAAGCTGCAAAGTATGTTAATATTCTTGACTAAAAGGTGCTGTGCAAAATGCAAATTATTTTTGTTTTTCTACTCTTCATCATGACACTTTTTGGCTCCATTTTTACCCCAATATGCTCTTCTGTCTCTCCTTAGAATTGTGTTATATTGTTCTCCTTGTTCCTTCCAATCACCACATCTTTCCTTCCATGTCAAGAGACTTTCTCAGTAACAGTTCTGGAATTTGGGCATGAGGAGCATGCCCCACTCAGAAACACAATATTATTTCACCATAAAATGTGGTTGTCTTCAGTTCAGCTCTGGATGTCATTTGCAACAGTTCAACAGAATATTCAGCAGAATACCTGATGATGGGTCCGATTCCTTTCACATGTCAGACTTAATCCCATTGCCTCCAACAGCATTCAGCTGGTTCTAAGTGAGTAGTAACAGAATAAATAAAGCTGAGATGTTTTATGCATCCATAGCAGATCAAGCATGTGCCACATCAGTGGACTGCACATTTTTGACCTTACCAGCCAAAAAAGCCTAGCTAAAGTACATAAGCAGTCAAGATAAGGTAAAGGTATTAATTTGTCAAAATTGGGCAAAGAGAATTTGCCAAGTTTCAGGGCATACTGTAAGACCCTACCTATGGGCAAAGAATTTCCATTTTTACAAATATAGGTGCTGCTTATACGATGTATTTCCTGTAACTTCTTTCCATAAGGAATAGCTTAAAAACATGGAGGAGCAAGAAAAATCCTGGCGTTACTTCTTATTTTTCCTGATATAGAGGCTTTAACTCAAGCAGGAATAGTGAGCCAGATAAGAGGATTCTTGGTGGGTTTGCATCAAATTATTTCCAACAGCATTTGCTATTTACATAACACTAGTGAAATATTTTTAGAGGCTCTGTCCAACTAAATTTGTCACAGTTATCGCAGTAAAATCACTTTTTCTTTCTTTCCAAAGAAATTTCCTAAAATTTCCAAAAAAAGGTTTTCTAATTCTTAGAGATAGAAATAGTTCTAAAATAAATAATTATTAAAAAGGAAAGAGAGGCAACCTAAGAAATTAGAATTTAACTAATTTTGTTTAATTAAAATATTTAAAGCCACCTTCTGTTTTTTTATAATGAAAGACTTCTCCTGGGAACAGTGATAATCAATATGGACTTGGGCTAGAGAGGTCACACTTCTATACTGTATGGAATTTTTTAAGACTTTACTGCCATGACAGATAAGAGAAATTCAATGCATGAACTATACTTAGAATTTAAAAACCAACTGACAAGCTTCTATACTAGAGATAAATTACTTTGGTACCGCCATGGAATGAAAAGAATTATACAGTAATGGAAAAACACTGGTACAATAGCAGAACACAAAAAGATAGCTAAACAGAGATGTTTCCTATTAAAGAAGAAAAATCTGGATTAAATACACAAATTAGAAACAAATTTGCAGACTAGTCCTCTACTGGATGGTGTGCATTATTACAAAAGGGAAACCAAACAGTGAATGAATCCATTTTTGTGCTTACTCCACTCTGCATAGGGCAGGAAGTGTATAGACCTGTCAAGGATGGTCACACAGATGGAATTTAGAGCTGTTGTGCCTGCACTATTGGACCAAGGTAGCACTTATGATTAGAGATAAACAGTTATTTTAACAAAGACAAACAGGTCTTCTAAGCTGTCAGTGATTTTAATGTCAGACAAACAGTGACTAACAGAGGGTGCTTCCCCCAGATTCCCTTGTGTACCACAGAGCAACGATAGGCATCAATGTTCTTCCCAGGAGCAAAGAATGAGGAAGAAAAAGTGGGTCTGAGTCAAAGGAAAGCTGAGGCACCAAAGCCATGAGGCAAGCAATGTGTCTGCAGGCAAATAGAAATGCAAACCCTGCATGGTTATTAGTGCATGGAGCAGGGGGAGACAGTGTCCATAGCGTGGCTGAAAGATTGTCTGATTCCCTTCCACTTGGTTTTGTGCAGGGTTCGCTAGTGTACTATGTGTGACAAATATTTTCCTACAAGACATAAGAAAACTCTTGAAACCATGCAAAAATACAAAAATATAATGTCTATTAGGAGTGAAAGTGAGCCAGTATGGTATTACACCAGTGCTTCACCAATAAGAAAAGTTGCACAAATCTGGCAGCACAGAGTAACTGAGTGGTTGCATAGAGCCAGTGATGGGGGAAGAGTAAGGAATATCTATGAGTTCAAGAAAAAGAAAGAAGAAATATCTGTGGACGAAAAAGTACTGAGGGGGAAAGAGCAGAGGGCAGATATGTTAGTCTGGATAAGGCTTCATGATCTTAAGTTCTTGTTAACTAGCCCTAGGTGGTTTTGGTTCTGGAAGTATGTAAATAAAAGCATTCTTGGAGTACTGTGAACAAATTAGCAGGATAATTATATTAAAAATTATATTCTCAAATCTTGCTCCATTTTTTTATTAAATAAAAAGTCATACTGATGTAACATTATGAATGAGATTTTAACTGAAATATTTAAACCAAAGATTTCTTTAGAAATCCTAAAACTATCCTCATGAGTACGTGCATAACAATAGGCTCTTTCATTATGTACAGAACTTTTGCATCAGTCACTGAATAATAATTATTTTCTACTGTAGGTTCATCCCAGCCTACCTGGAGTTTCACAACATTGCAGCAGAAAGTTGCTTTCTGAATAGGCAGCTCCTCAAACAGGCCGTGATCTACCAGATGCTAAGAGGATACACAGAAACATGAGGGAGGGCTTAAGCCAGCATATAGGAGAGAAACCAGATGTGTGAGAAACATTATACAGGCACTGTCAAAAATGAGGAAAGAAATAGCCTGAAGAAGCAGATGGGTGGACATAGTGACAATAATATCAAACAACAATATAGACAATAAAATGCCAGACAGGGGGAGAAAGAAGAAAAAATTCCCTATACTTCAGAGAAAAACAGGTAAATATGAAAATTTTTGAAAATAAAATGAGTATTCAAGTGTTTTTCTACACTGCAGATGTTTATATGCAAAGATGCATAGCAAAGATAACATCAGTAGTAAAAATTGTTATATTGTCTGAATTTATCAGGGTCTCAGACAGATTAGTGACTTTGGTGTACAACTGTGATTAGAATTACAGATGGCCTCAAAATGAAAGGTACAAATACCCAGATCTTTTTAGGTGCTCCTTAGACATTTTTTAAATAGTTGTACAAATACACTGGTACAATCTTAACTGATCTACAGCATTTTTAAACAGGCATAAAAGCATCCATGCACAAAGCTGTACTGATTTTATTGATATTATACAAACATTAATGGTATCTTTAACATTTAGTTCACATTATGCAAAACCCTTGTGTAGATAACCATCATTAAGTTGATTTGCAGCTGTTAGTAGTTGGCAATATCTTCATTCAGTTTTCAGTGGACTCAGTTTCTGCTTCAAACACCAAACTTTTGAATTGTTTTTTGATGTAGGTATTTTCCCTCAAAAATCTCAACACTGAGAAGAAGAAAATGGACACCAGCCTAGAACAGCTTTATTGATACAACGGATTTGATCTCTGTCTGATAAATGTTGATACTCAGGCAAAGCGAGTGCTTCAATAGCTTTTTCTGTGGTTCTTTGCATTTAATTTACATTAATTAAAATAATTGACTAAGTACAGAGTATATTAGAATCCAATCTACTATATCTTTGGAAGGCATAACATTTTTGGGTAGTATTAGAAAAGTGATCTGCCTAAAGGCAATTCATTTGTTTACAGCAGGTTGGGAGACATGGAAAATGTCAAAATTAACACAAAATAGGCACCAATATGGAGGAAAAAGGAGGAGTAAGACTAAACAAATGTTAAAAAGTTCCTATAATAATTTTCAACACAGTGACTTCTGAGTTACATTGTTGTAAAAGGAAGAAGAAATCAAGAAAAAGATAGGATAAATTGATTAATAAGAGCAAGACATCATTGAAAGGCACAATAAGGCCTCAAAAAGACAGTGAAAGTAATTTATTGACAGCCTAGGTAAGCATTGCTAAAAATTTTAATGAATTCTGAGCCTCAGTGTTCACAAAGGAGGATTGGGAACAGATGCCAGAAACAGACATAAATTTAACAGCAGAGGTGGAAAGCATACTGAAGAAACTCAAGATCGTGCCAGAAGAGGTGACCTAGAAATTAGAACATTTAAAGACTGACAAAACTAAAGGACCAGAAGGTACACATTTGATGAAGCGTCCCAAAAGAGATAGGCAAACCTTTAGCAAGTTTATTTATAATCCCTTTGGAATTGAAAAGGGCAAAGTAGCACATATTTAAGAACTGATCTAGCTAAAATCTAGAAAGCTTGACTTCTAAGATAAAAGGTGAACCAAATACTTTAAAAGGCAAAAAATCAATTAATTACATGGATTTTTGAAAGCTGTACAAGGCCAGGCATGTGAATTTCAAAATCACTCAGAAGTGAATTTCTATTTTAAAACCATATTAATTGTGGTTTGTCTACTAATATTTTTAAGTTCTGTGTTTCTTACTTTTGGTACTCTCTGTGTTAATGAACTCTATAAAATGGTGGGTGATCACTAGTAATGTGTGTGAACACTGGAGATTTTGCCATACAATTCTAGCAACAAGAAGACATTGAAAGCATTGGATCATGCACTATGAGAGAAAAGGGGAAAAGGAAAAAAGGAATGAAACTAAATTTTAAGCCTTACACGCTCCATTCTGAAGAAGTACCACCATTTGTTTGTGGTTTTATGGCTCTGGCAGGACTGGGTCCCCACAATTCCAGAAAGAAGTTGACTCAAAGAAAGGCCACAAAGATGATCAAAGGCCTGGAAAACCTGTCCTATGAGGAAAGACTGAAAGCATTTGGTCTTTTCTCCTTGGTGAAGAGAAGACTCAGGATGACCTTTTCACAGTATTCAAACACTTAAAGGGCAGGTGCAAAGAAGGTGGAGACTCTTCCTTCACAAAGAAGCACATGGAAAAGATGAGAGGCAACAGGTTCAGGTTTCATTAGGAGAGATTTGATCTTGATACAAGAAAGAAGTTTTTTATGGTGAGAAGGATCAGTCACTGGAAGTGAAGTCCTCATTCCTGGAAGTGCAATTAGACAGGATGCAAAGTAATCTCATCTAGGCTCCCTTTCCCATGAAACATTGAACCAGATGATGTTTCAAGGTTCTTTCAAACTTGGTCTATTCTATAATTCTAGTCTATCATGCATTGACTCATTTGCAAGACAGGTAGGAGCTCTTGTCTCCTTTAAAGGCAGGGAGACCCTGCAGAGAGACCTTGACAGGGACATACTGAGAAAATGCTCACCAATACCCACAGCCTTATATTTTCTGTTCTATATGCTGGAGGTGCTTTTGATATTCCAGGGAGTTATCTGTGCCTCTGCTTCTGGCCATGTGCTTTTTTAAGGCTGAATCTGACATTGCCAAACATTTTCTCTGCAGTCCAGAACATCTTAGCCCTGCACTGCACACCTACAGGATGCTTGAAATGGCTGAAATTTCCAGCCCACAACTTCTGTTGCTTAACAGCTTTTTTTTGAAAATGTAAATCTGACCCTGCATATGATTTTTACCCTCTGAAAAAACCAACTCGCTGAAGTTTGAACTCATTCCTGATTTTATCAAAGGATTTTCCTCTGATATAATCCTCTAATCCAGAAGTCTTATGAACTTAATTAAATTCAACAAAAAGAAACTATAACAACTACAGAATTGAGATACATTGCTTAGTTTGCAAAAAAGGTTTTATAGAAATTCAAATGGATTAACACTGACAAAGGCTATGGAAAAATTATCTCTAGAGTTCATTGCAAAGTTTTTTCAGAGAACTCAAGAGAAGTTTGCTCTGGGCCTGTTGATCTATGGTACTGGCAGTATGTTACATTAATGTCCTAAGGATTGACATATATATTATAGAGGGTAGTTATAAGTTCTAACAGTTGTGAATGAGGAAAGTATCAGACAAGTATAAGGCCAAAGTATCACTATTAAGACAGATTTTATTCACCTTATATAAAAGTAACCTGAAACACAGAATGTGCAGTAACAGGCTGAAATCTGATGACTGCACAAAACTGGAAAATAAGTCAAAATGAATGAGGTGGACACTAAAATAAAGAGCAGTTGGAAAGGCTAAGACCAAGGACAGATATATGGTTATGACATAATTCAGAAAAATATAAGAGAAAGACACCGAAGATGAAAGGAAAGATTTTCAATTTTCAAACAGCAATACAGAAAATCTAGGTGTAGTGGAATATATCACGTAAACCTCTGACCTATTGCTTATAAGCAGTAAATTGTAAGAAACTGAAACTAGGGCCACATAAGAGGACTTTGGAAATGTAATCGAGTGGGAATTATTTGACTGGTGTAGAAATGGGACCAGGAAAAGAATATTTTATTGGGCATAACATCCACAAGTAAATGCTTACAAATATTGAATAAGGAAATTTTGATAACGACTAAATTCCTGGGAGAGATTTTATTTAAATTAACAGACTTCTGAATATATATATATATATATACAAAAAAAAGGAGAAAAATCTGACATAAACCAAATTGGTTTCACTTGGTTTTAGTTAGCATTCTGATTATTTTAACAAAATATCTCACATAGTTTATCATACTGTACTGTTCAATTCTGTGAATGTAAGTTCACTGAAGTTCACCTTCCAGGAAAAAAATTCTTGCCCCAATGCCCAGAAGAAATGGATTGCCTTTTAATAAATGGTTACATCCAACTCCATGTCTAATCTTCCCAAAATGTTATCATTGTATTGTTGGTGTAGGTCTCCCACCAAGAACAAGTTCTTCCTCCAGGGATATGTTCAGTTTTGAGACTGCTGAACCCAGGACTAGGTTATCCCAGATTTAAGCACTCTGCCTTCAGTCGGAGCAGCAGAGCTGAGATGTCTCAACGGCAGGCAGGAAATGTTCTCCCTGAAGGCAGGGAAAGATCTGTTTTTCTCTCTGAAAATTTCTGGTCTCCTTTCTCCTGTAATGGTCCTGGGGTCACAAAGCCTCAGAATGGTTCGTCTCCCAGTTCACTGGTAAGCTATGCATCTTCCTCTGAAATCCTTTTCTATGAAATATGTCTAGTTTATTACCCCAACAGTGAATGCAAGGTTTACACTTCTGTTTGATTTCACTGAGATTGTCTGAGAGGATCTGATGCATCCCAGTACATCCCTAGTGACAGCAGATATGGACAAAACCAAGGTACTCTGCAAGTTATTAATCTCAGCCTTCAAAGGTTGTCAGGCTCCCTATGTCTCAGGTCCCTGAACCTCCAGGTTGAGAGTCAGGGAGCCAAGTCCTTCTCGCAGTAAAAGAGCAGGTTCAAGGCCACCTGATGAAACTCAACAGGCACAAGGCTCCAGCCCCTGATGATCCCATGTTCCTTAGAGAACTGACTCAGGTGACTGAAAGTCACTCTCCATCCTATTTGAAAAGTCATGGCAGTCAGGTGAAAACCTCAGTGACTTGAAAAAGAGAAACTTCACACCTATTTTAAAAAAGGGGATAAAGGAAAAACAGGGAACTACACACTGATGCACCTTACCTCTGTTCCTGGGAAGACCATGGAATATATTCTAATGGAAGCTGTGTTAAGGCACATAAAAGGCAAGGATGTGACCCAAGACAATCAACAGGGCTTCACAAAGGGCAGATTTTGCCAGGTCAGCCTAGTAGCCCTCTATGACAGAGTGACTGCAATGATCAACAAGGCAAGACAGACTGTTGTCATCTACTTTAGGTTTCTGTAAGACATTTTATACACTCCCACACAACATCCTTAGCTCTAAATTGGAGAGACATAGGTTTGAAGGGTGGACTGTTTGGTGGATAAGATAATGGGTAAATGGACACACCCAGAGAGATCTGGTTAATGGCTCTATGTCTAGGAGGAGGCCAGTGACAAATGGTGTACCTCAGGGCTCTGTCTTGGGATCATTGCTATTTAAAATCTTTATCAATGACTAAAACAAGAACATCAAGTGCACCCTCAGAAAGTTTATATATAGCATGAAGCTAAGTGGTGCAGTTGACAACAGAAGGAAGGGATACCATCGAAAGGGACCTGGGAAAACTTGAAAAGTGGGTCAAAAGAAACTAGCAAGGTTCAAAAAGTTCAAGTGCAAGGTGCTGCACCAGGTTTGGGGCAATTCCAGACAAGTGTATATTGACAGAAGCCCTAGGGAGATGTTGGATGAGAAGATGGCAATGTGTGTTTGCAACCTTCAGCAGTGATTCTCCCCCTCTACTCTGCCCTCTTGAGACCCCACCAGGACTAATGCTTCCAGCTCTGAGGTCCTCAGCATAGGAAAGACATAGATCTGCTGGTGTGGGTACAGAGTATGGTCACATAGAGTACTAGACTATCTCTTCCACAGACAGACTCAGAGAACTCTGGTTATTCAGCATGGAGAAGATTCTGGGAAGATCTCATTGTGGTGTTCTAGCACCTAAAGGGGGCTTATAAAAAAGGAGGTTGGCCTTTTACATGGGCAGATAGTGATCAGACAAGACGGAAAAGTTTTCAGATGAAAGAAGAGAGATTTCATTTAGATGTTAGGAGAAAATTCAGGTAAGGGTGATAAGGCACAGGAACAGGTTTCCCAAGGAATTTTCAGGTGCTTTTTCCCTGGAAGAGTTCAAGGCCTGATTAGATGGAGCCCAGGGCAAAGCTATCTAGTGGCTAACATCTGTTCCCATGGCAGGGAGACTGGAATAAGATGATCTTTAAGATCTCTTCCAACCCAAACTATTCTATGGTTCTATGGTCCCCAGTTGGAATCCTGTACACAATACACTTAAGATCTGGATGTAGAGTTGTTCCTGGCTCTTGTGCCCACCCTCAGATATCTCACGCATCTTGTACACATGAAAGAAATGAAGAATATAAACAAGATGATAATCCTGGATTGACTCCAAACCATCATCACTTATCTGCATGTTTCTCATATTTAGCACATGATTTACCAGCAAGTGCTACAGTGAATTTCAATTTAACCTAAAGACAATGCAAAGTCATTAGAAACACTGAACATTTAGCAGTTTTTTTAGTGTTCAGCTATAATTAATGTGTGATAACAGGTTTTTGTGAAAGGGTATAGCAGACAGCATAGAGAAAGGACTGGACTTTTTTTCTGAGAGAGATCTGCTTTTTATAGTAATTGGGATATAAACACCTAAAATCAGGATTTTATACTGAAAGGGCAAGCTAACCTTACTAATGGTGATTACTCACTGTATAATAGAAAAGGAAATAAAAGCTTTTTTATAAAATGTATCAAATCCTAAGAGTGCTGTTAAACTCATTAAAGAAAAAATGAAGTTAGAGAAACTGGTCTTATTTTTTTTCACTCCCAGTAGAGTTCATTTCTACTTCAACAACTAAGCCAAGGTCACATTTAACTCACTTCAATTTCACCCAGTGCACAAGCTAATGTCAATAGTACAGCTGCCATGCAGAGCTAAAGACTGATGGTTAGACAAAGCCATTTACACAAGGCTGGGTCTTTCATCTTCTCTCAGCTAGTGACATAAGAAAGCACTGAGGTTATTCTCAACTAGAGACTAAAACTGGCATATTAGAAAAAATGTTATTCTCCTTAGCTGTCACACAAAGGATCTGAAGAAATGTAGAAATGTTTTTTTCCTTGGTCATCTAGGGAGATCACAAAGTGACTCTAATAGCCTTCACTCTGAAATTTTCACATGGTTTAAGTGATTGCCAAGTCTGATATTTTCCATTTACACTTCATTGCCATCAGAAAAAGAAAAAAATCAATATACCTACCTACTCAAGTGTGTCACAGGATGAGCTTATAAAAGAAGACATCAGTCTTTTTAGGGCATGAAAAATATACTTATTCAAATATATCTTATTTAAAATGACATAAATTGCAGTGGTTAGTCAAGATTCGATTTCCTCTAAAATATAAGACTTAAAATATTCCCTGACTTGCCAAGGAATAAGAATCCTTCAAACTGTTGATATGTACAAATGTACTCGTTTTCTGTTGTAAGTTATACCTGCCACAGTGTACCAATATTAGTGACTACCTTCAGGAATTTTAATGGCAAGGTGAGATCTAACATATTATCACATTTCTCTGAGATGGTGCAAATAGCTGGAACTTTGCCAAAGCATGGAAGCAATAGCTTTTATTATTATTATTATTTCAATTATACTGTGTGTGTGAATTTGAGTTGCCTTAGCTTGTTGGCCCTAATATGATTCCACGTGATGTCATGCAACTCTAACAAGCTGAAACACCCTAAGCAGAGGTATCTTCCCCTTGCATGCTATAGCTCTTACGTATTTTATCTGCCTTGTTAAAGATTTCTAGCAATTTCACTGCAACAGTATGCAATGTCTTTGTTTTAGACTAATAAAATATCGTAGATACGATGAAATTGTCTTGTCAAAGATTTGACTGCTTGGACACTGTCAAGAACATTTGACAAGTGAGAGCCAAATTTGTCCCTGACTGTTCTGCTCTCAATGGAAGCTGACAGGTCATCATTCACCTTATGATGTCGTTTCAACCCCATTATCTTTTCTACCTTGTTTTAGCACCTCTCTCTGGCAAAGGTAGTGAATAAGATGTTGAAGAACTGAGGTGGTATTTCAGGCTATCTGCCAACAAGTGCTGAATAATAATGGAATTTGTTTGCTTACAAATTGAGCAATTGAATTTAGACATTGAGGGGGTCACCTCTGTGATTTGTCCCATCCCAGATGGTCAATCATCTAAAAAGGCAGAATTACAGGGTCAGTCGCAGAACTCTTTCCCCCATGTGGTAGCATAACATACCAACTATACAACTACTAGGCCATCCCCCACAGTTACAAGTATTTCAAGGTCAATTTATCAATTTAACAGCTTCATCTTCTTAATCACTAAACTTCTGTCTCTTTGAGCTTGTGCTGAAAGACTGTGGCTGCTAATTAAAATGGAGCTTTACTAGCAAGTACACAAATTAGATCCTGTCAGTAAGTTTATTCTAACTATTGGTCATTTCTAAATGCCTTTTTAATCCCCTAATTTTTACATTAAAATTCAAAAGCCTAACAATCTTAATCACCCCTACATCAAATTCATCATTAAGAACAGGAAGCCAGATGGTATAATTTTGATTTACCGGACTTCAGCGTGAATTAATGTACTGAGTGCCGATAATGAATACATCAAACCTGATATTGCAGAAACCTATGAATCTGGCATGTTAAATTAATAACACACTTTGCACAATGAAAGCATGTAAGCTCATATAAAACTGAGGAGTAATGGTCCCTTTTATTTTAAATGGTCTTTATTAGCCTGCAGTTTTGACTCTTAAAAAAAAAAGAGAGAGATGAACATTGTGGTTAAGAAAGTCTTAACCTGTCTTTTTCCTATCTGTTCCTTTTTTTTTTTTTAATGTAGGTATGAAGTGAAATGAAAATAAAAGTATAAGTATCCACCTTATTGCAAACTCTATAGTTGTGAAAGATATACAGGTGAAGAAAGGGCCCCAGTGAATTGTCTTCAATTTGTTTTGAAATTATGTTTAAAAGTTTGACTGGCTTGCTGAAATAAACTTATCCCAAAAAGTTGTAGTACCGTGCTGTTTTCTACATGGGATAGTTATTAATTGCCTGGAGTACGTAATAAATTATGCAGATTATGCCACTTTTTAAAAATATTTTTCTTATATTCTTTTTTTCCTAATGTGTACTGCTTCTTGTCCTGATATACCTATGGTGACTATGAAGCTGAATACCACTTTATTAGAACACAGGGTCAGGAATTAGTTTTACAGAAAAACAGTGGAATCCTATGTTTTGAAATAGTTGCTATTAAAAATCCCAAACTACTAGGTAGGAAAGGTCCATGTCTACTACATTTCCTGATTATTTAGCTATTATATAACATGGAGATGGCATAGAGTCTAGCATTCTTGAAAGAAAATTGATGGATATCAAATTTGAACCAGTGAGTAGCTTGTGTGGTAGAAGAGAGAGATACACAGGGCTGAAATTACTTTCATATGTCCCTCCTGAACACATAATTTCATATTTATTTAGCGTGAATTTAAAATGTGTCAATCATTATATGTTCTTGAGAACCTATAAATGAAAGGAACTCCACCTAATTCTTATTCACATTAAAGACAAAATTGTCTTTGATTTAAGTGAAAACAGGATTTCGCTCAAATACCTGACTGTAGGATCTGAAGCTACCTTTTCAGATATACATTAACAATACAAATAGAAGTATATTCTCTAATAAGAATTCTAGTTCTGAAGTACATCTGAGTTATATAACTCCTAATTGAAATATAGTTTGGAATGTTTTTATGGTGAACAACCTGAAATGTACAAATGTGGGCCTATAGATCATAAGCCAGACAGGCAGGATGAGACTGGTCTCTGTTTTGGAAACCGCAGACTGTTTGCTGTAACAGCATTTAAAGAGTTATAAGATGCCTAGTCCAGGACTGAGCAGGATAAAGCTGACTGAATAGGTTAACATGAGCATAAACATTTCCCCAGGTTTATTCTGTCTCTCAATTTTCACACAGTGAGTGAATGTTTCAACAGTCTCAGTGTAGCTGTAGGAAATGCATTCAATATAGCACGGGTGGGATAATACCAGGGAAAACACTGCAAACCTGAATAAGGTGCTACTTTGCAGCTGGTTTTCCTTATTGCATGAGTGTGTTCTTGCACTTAGCACTATGGCATACAATTTGTCCTGCTTAGAGATAAACTGCTAAGATTGATTCCTAAACAAAACAAGGGGTGCATTATGCATTTGTCTGGAGAGGATATAAAAAACCTCTTACGTGTCTCCTTTATGTATTTAGGGTTTTACCCTTAGAAGAAGTAGTACTTTACTAATATTTGAGGAGGGATAAGAAAGATAGTTGTTCCCAAAAAAAGAAATTTATGCTGAAAATTGTTCTAGAAACTTGGATAGGAACAGTCAGTTGTTCCTGGATGGAAATGTTTCTCACTCTTAAATCTCTAGTTGAAGTTCATTTGACAAACCTATTATAAAATGAATAAATGTAGCTCTGTGTGATTTGTCCATTGTCAACATGTTAACACAATTTATTTGAAGGTAGATTGATGAAGGATGGCTGAAGGAGTTTACCCTCCTGAGTTAAAGAATAGAAAATCCTTTTTCCTTAGCATTTTTCTTTTTTTCTTAGAAGTTCACAAGAGTAGATATACAATTATCCTCGACTTGCTGATGCAAAGGAACAGAGCATTTAGTTTCTTGTCACTGTCTCTGAAATTCCTAAAGGTACAATTAGCATTTCATTTGACATAATGTTGAAAGGTTCATAGATTGATCTTCCCTAAAATGCAGCAAGAATTTTTTGAAATGCAAATTTTGACATTTATTAACTTTTATTCCAGATCTGTTTATAGACTGTAAAACTGTGCATACATTTAACTCAAAGAAGCTAAAAGGACAATGTTTAGGTGGATACTCTGTGTTATAATAAAAGTCTATTTTATTGTTTCAACAATGAAATTTTTATTATCAGAGATTTATGATATCAGCACAGCAGTTTTTACTGCATGATTCACAGTGTTTTTATAGATGTATATTCAACAAAACAAGGAGAGAAATTGTACTGCAGTGCTCTCTCTCAGGAGTGCATTTCCCCATTGAAATAATGTCAGCAGTTTTCCACCTTCAAAGCCCTATGTTTTCAAATCAATTAACAATTCTAATTGTGCTGGAACAGTTGTTCACTTAGCTTGGCAAATGGGACAGGAAACATTATTTCCTTTCTTTGCCTAAAATGAAGACTTTAATCTTCTGAAACATATTTAACATATAAAAAACACACATCTGAAAAGTTAGGCAGTTTGGAAACTCTTGATTGTAAATACTGCTTTTCTCAGTGTTCAGGCCACGGTAGAAGAAAGGAGCAAGAGTACTACAGTTTCCCCTCTGGCTGCCAGCAAACCATCTTAGGATTCATTCTGAACGTTTCAGGTGAGATTTGTATCTGTCTGGACAGCTGTAAGAGTTATTGCTTTTGTAAGATGGTAAAACAAACACTGGTTCTGACCTAACTAGTGATACCAGCATGCAGATCTGTATCATATTACACAGGACTGACATAAAGTAGGTAATACAACATGTCAGAGCCAAGACTTAAAGGCCAAATTTTCATTCCATTTTATTTATATACATATATATTCTGTTCTTAAATAGAGGCATAGTAAAAGATATAATTACTATAACTTCATGCAGAGGCTAACATCCAACAGTTAAAATAAACATGCCTGTTTCTTCTGCAAACCCCAAAGCCCTTTACCAGGAGGGCAAAATAAAATTATCCCATTTTACAAGTGGTACAATACTGTGGTAAAATTCTGTGGTACAATGTAGAATCATTTAACAAGCCCTTTTCAGGATTCAAGATATTGCTTTATGCTGAACACAATAAAATATTTTAGGAAAAAAAAAAAGAAGTACAAATATGTTTTTAAGGTTATACTGTATCTTTGCATAGCACACTTTCATTACTTAGAAGGTCACAAAATCAGTAATAAGGTCATATTAAAGGAAGTACCAGTACAGATTATCTGTATGAAGGATCTGGTGAGCATTAACATACGTACTCACCTCAGTCCTAACCTTATGAAGGAATTCGCCAAGAATATCATAATATTCTATACACTAAATTCAGGGATGGTTAGAACACCATTTTTACCACAACTGTGGCCATGTCTTACTGCAATCTAAGCAGTCTTCACATGCACAGCATTGCTGGAGATACTGTTTTTAACATTGTACTTATTCAGATCCATTCCAAGAAAGAGATAAAGTTTTGACTTGCATGGTTTCATGTGGTTTTTTTTTCCTTTTACTGTTTTGCAGTCATTTAAATGTCTTCAGTATTTATTTCCTTGCTTTTGTGATGGTGCATTTAGACAGGACATCAAAGTAAAAATGGTAACAAATTTTTAGGAATTAATTAGAAATTTGGGGTCTAGAGTTCAACGTACATGAGTACATGTTTTTCCCATATCTGTCTGTTTAGCACTGACACAACTGGCCTGGCATCCTTGTGACTAAACTCAATAAACACTGCTAAGATTGACATTTTCCTATTGCATAAATTTAATTTTTCACTGATGAGGAAAGTATCTTATATGTCAGAGGAATGGCATCGTAGAAAGATATTTGTCCTGGTATAATTTTTAGGTTTCTGATTCAAAGCCTGAAACTTGACTCAAAACATGATTAAAAGCTAGATGAAATTCATCAGAAACTATGGTCATCTGGACTGGTGAAGAAAAAGCTACAAGAAGCAGGTCAGTAATGGCCAGTACCTAGCTGCCATTAAAGAAATTGCAATAGTATTTGACACAAATTTAGTTCTTTTTGTTTGTTTCATCATACATCTCTTTGCCCCTCTTTGCAGCGCTTGGTATCAATTCCCTATTTTGTAAATGATGAATTAAGCTAGACATTATTCAGGTTACTCAGTCACAGTGACTAGCATCTAGATTCAAGAAAGCCTGCCTACCATCACAGCCTGCCAAATTTTCAATTTTTTCTGTCCTCTCAGTGGTGATGTGTAGTCATAACACCTAAACTAGGTAATGATAGGGGACAACATTAATGTGATTTACTCAATGATTTTGTCTAAGCTGATAACAGAGATTACAGAAGAATGCAGATAAGTGTGTGCCACTGCAAATGCATAGACATGTTTCACCCTGGGTGACTATACCTTTAGAGCAGTACTGTTTCCAAGAATAGATTTAGGCACCTAATCTAAGACTCAGAAGAAAATTAGATCAAAACAGCATCCTTAGAAATATTTGTTATTCACTGGGCACCTTGATTTGCCACTTTCCAAGAACAGAAGGAGGCACACTAAGATGTCCTAGTTCTTGCCTAATATTCCTTTTCATTTTGGAAATTGAGCCTTTCTCTGTTTAACTTTCGCTGGGGCCCCACGCAGTGGCTTCTCTTAGTGCTGATTTCATTCCAGCACTATCAAGTTGCCTATAAAATACAAGGGAAAATTTTGTCTTTCTCCTTGAAAAATGATGGGTTTTTTTTTGCTTGTCTGGTAGCTAGAACACCCACACAGGCCCTCGGAGAAGGTTCTAGTCCCTGGGATAGTAGCAGTTATGAACACTTCCACTAAGTGGGAATGTTTAGGGCACCTATTTTAGAAGGATAGTCCTGTGTTTCTTGTTCCTCCTTGCAATGACATTGCTGACTTTTGCATTCAACAATCATTGGCTTATATTCCAAAATGCCAGATATTTTTGGGGAACAGAACCTGGAATCATTAAGCAGCCAGCATCACCAGACTAGAAAGCAATATTCCCAGCTTGTTCTTCTTTCTGGCCCAACAAACGTCGAATTATCTTTGTCACAGTAAGACATATCTTACAAGCAGGTTAAAACTTGAGTAATTTCTTACAACATGTATTTAGCTTTCAAGACTGAAGATTCCATGACGGAAATGTAAAAAAGTTTGTGTCCCAGAAGCATATTTTTTCCCAATTTCTGTCAACCAGTGTAATACAATTCTGTTATCCTTTTTTAAAAATGTTGCTTTTTTTCTTGCATAATTTCTTAGGGAGAGAAAACAATACTCATTCCCCAGAGTAGAGGAGGGGAGAATTCTCTAAATAAAAGATAACAGCTGAGCAGATTTCAGCACTGAATCCTTGCTGTCCACACTGCTTAACTCTTAGTTGATACCCTTCTTATACTGACTTGAGGGTAAATCTCTCTATAGGAGACTAGTCCTAAGGAGTATAAAATCTGTCAGTCAGATGGCCTTCTGGCAACAAGCCAGAGACTGGTACCTGGTCCTTTTTTATTTGCTGATATAGGTACACCCAAACTGGCTGCAGTGCTTCACTGTGGGAAGTAGGTTTGAGAAGACTTCTACGGCTGTGGCTACACAGTGATAGTTTTTCTTTTATTTGGAAGTAAAAACATTATTAAATTCTTTTGGGGAAAAGTATAAAGGGGCTTCCTTCAAAAATATTTTTTGTGCTATGGATTCTTAAGGTGGCAAAGTGCCATTCTAAAGTCCCAGGGAGACATGTCAACTTAAAGAAGGCATGGGACTTCAGCTAACCTGTGTCACTGCTGTTACTCAACTAATTTTAACTGTTCTGGGTATCCCTCTTTGAGAGAGGAAAGTATCTCAGATACCTTATGTTACAATTTCTGTTCTAGGGACATTGCTAACATTAAGAACTATGATATCTATCTCTGTCCTTTACCAAACTTAACCTTGTCACAGTTTGACCCTGAACAGAACTCCTTGACCTGGAAGCTGCAGCTCATGGACAGCCCCTTTCATTTGTTCTTCTGGAGAACAATGAGCTATTCACTTCTGCCATGCTGCGAGGCTTATTCACTTTATGGTCAATTCTCAAATGTCTGTGAGAAGATTATCTGAGTTATGTATTATATGTGTCGCACTTTAAAAAAAAAGAAAATCCTTTTCTGACCTCATTCCATGCTTATAGTCTCATTCTTAAAAGGTAAATATACTAAACAGAATGTGCTAGTATTTACTGTATGTGGGGGGTTTTATCTATGCTTAACTTTATTTGGGGATCCTGTCCCCTCCTGTCACTGTTCTTGCAGACATGGCAGTATTTATGCTTGAAATCTGCTTCTACAGATTTACAGAGGGTTTGGTATCTAAAGTACTGTGAACATGTACAATACTGTAAAAGTAATTTTGATTTGGGATGGCTTATTCTTGACCCACTCTTTGCCCTCACCACTGTGTAATTCATTCCTGCTATTCTCTTTTTTCCTATTCTTTGTACCTCTGAGCAATTGATTTCTTTTGATAAGAGGTTTGATTGATGCTGTCTTGGCTAGATATCAGCTTTTTGAATTTTGTTTCAGTTCTTTGTACTGGTAATTGTGTAACATTTGAATATTATAGGCGCCTGAGACAAGATTAAATAAATAAAATTATGATTTGTATGAAAGCTTATCCTCCTTTGTTTTTCTTTGTATATTTTGGTTTGTTTACTGAATAGCTGCATTTTTCAACTGATATTTTAATAATAATAATTTGGGGATTTTTATCCTGAATGTTTTCTTTTTATTTTTATACAAAGTATTGTATAACACTTATTCAAACTAAGTAGATTATTTTTCCGTAATTTATTTCTTATAGTTCAGCATAACTTAGATGTAATTCATAATAATAGGATGACAACATGCTTATTGTTCTTATTTTAATCCTTCAGTTTTATCTTAAAATATGGAATTAGAGAAAGAACTGTTTCCCTCTTTGTTACCAATGTTTATTGACAAAAAAAATTATCTAATGAAAATATTTCATCTTTTATGGAATTTTAGACTTTTAACATCAGTTGAACAACTGCATTTCTAGACATAATATGCAAGTATGCAAGTGTCTTTACTACTCTGTTTTAAAAAAGATTCAGCTATTCAGGGAAGATGAGACTTAGTATAACCTATCCACCTTTTATAAGATTTACTCTATCAGAGGTTATGCAATGGTTGGTGGGATAATGATGACATTAGTTATTAGATTAGAACAGAAAATATTTAAACCCTCTGATTAGATAAGTGTTTTTAACACAGTTGAATCTAATATGTATTTCTGTTAAATGAAGTAGAGTTAATGGCATACTTATGACAAACACAAAAGGTATTCCTATTAATTTCTCTGTTTTGCCATTAAAAATGTAGTAATTTTCATTATTTAATATTCATATTGCACATCCTACAGGGCATTGTGCAACAAAAATCATGTCTTATTAAAACATAAACATGCTTTCAGTGCCATATCTAGAAACAGAGACTTGAAATTCTGGCAGCAGGGTCTCATACAACCCACCCTGTATAAGACAGTAACTACACAATATTTTAAATTAATGAACTTGATTTTCCTTTTAAAAGTACTCTGAATATCAACATAAAGCGTTTTCATTTCACCCGTTTTAATGACTGGGAAACTGAGGCAGAATATTAGAGCAAAAAATGTGTTGGTTGCTGTACCAAGAGAGGTGACCAAAGTCAGTGAGGATCTGGTTTTGATACCATGATATTTTCAGCAAGGGAACTTGTGTCCAAGAGCTTTATATTGAGTAGAGCAGCATCTTCCAACATCCTTGATTCTTTTGTTAGGCTTTTACAAGGATTTTGCTTGTTTTGGAAGCAGACAACCATTCAGTGTTTATGAGAAATACTGGCATAAGTAGGGGATTTTTTCAGTTGAATTGCTTTGCTGATTATTAATTCTGTTATTTAACAAGTATGTTCAGATCTGTGTAGGGAATTTGGTCAGTAGCTTGTACTAAAAAAAAAATCAAACATTCACCAATGTTTTTGATTTCTCTCATTAATCATGAAAAATGTTGATCATGCAATTATGATACATAAAAGTTAAAATGTCAATAAAATAATAATACACAATTTCAGTACTTTATTAAATAAAGGGTTAGGGGATGAGTGTCATTCATGGTGTCTCAAGAACTGCAGGGGACAGGAGTAAGTTTAAGGAGGAGGTAAAGGTTGGAGGATAAGAGAATTTCCCTGGAAGACCTTTGTTTCAAACTGCTCTTTCCTGGATGACCTCTGTATTACGCATTGCTGATTTAGACTGTGATCCAACATATAATTATATGCTTCCTGACTAAATTTCATAAATGTATCTTGCTTGCAAGGATTTTCAAGATTAAGCTTTCTGAGGAATGGCTTTTTCACACAAACAGTGGAATCTTCATTACTATTTTTAAATTTTTTCTTCATTTTTAGATCTTCTGATGGTGCTAAACCACGTAGTATTATAGGAAAATTCAAAGAGTAAACATATTAAACTTTTTAAAAATCTAATACCTTATATTTTTCTTTCCTGCTTTATTTGAGAACAATTGTGTACTATATTCCTCTGTTACTGGGCACCAGTTACTGCCAAAACATGTCTGGATATATCTATATCAATTTATATCTATATTTATATCTAAGACACATATAACCATTTACTAGTGAATTATTGTGTATAACAGGAGTGCGGAAACTTTGCACCTGTCAGTTCTGGCTGATTTTCAAAATTGTGTGTGAGTGTCAGAAAAATGACCTGCCAGTCTGTGCTAGTGATTAAGGTCCCACACAAATTCTTCAGTGATTTAAAAAGGGTGTTTATCCTTGAAGGGTTATTCTGTATGAGTCTGTCCATCTCATAGCTAGCAAGTGAAATGTTTACTGTCGGAATTAGGGATAAAATGATAGCTCCAATGTCAGTAGCACAGTACTGCCCATTTTGTGGCTAGTTTAAAATCACATAGGTTGAAATACAGGCCCTGATGAAGTCAGTGTGACTTTGACACTAATCTTCCACCAAAATTATTTTTGCTGATTAGCTTTATCTACTGATAGCCTGTATTATAATAGTTTTTTATGGGACCAGCTTTTTACTGAGACCCCAACACACGTCTCCCAGTTTTAAATAAAAAACACTCAGGCCCAGGCTGAGTTTCCTAAATTCTGTTTAGGTCAGGGAGAGAGATGGGATCCATAGTCCTCTTGAGAGGGTAATTCAGAGCACCTACATTAATCTCTTTTTTCAAGGTCTCTTCTGAAGTAACATATATCTCTTCATGTTTGTTGAACATGCAGCAAGCCTCAGAAGATCACAGACTTCAGCTAAATACTGAGGTTGGACCACAGAAACAGCAAACTCAGGCAGGGCACTTTGGCTGCATATTGAGGGATGTCTCAAGGCAGGCAAAGATCCATCCTCAAAGAAGATATGAACAGGTCCTTGCTGCAGCTTGAAAACAGGATTAGTTAATTTTTTCAGCAAAGATTGAGAAAATTTTTGCAACCAGAGAAAGAAAGACCCGGAAGAGCTAAATTAATGTTTGTTTCTTCTTAATCCCATTTTTTTACTGGGCAGTCTGTAATGGTTTCCATTTTACTTCTTCACCTATGCAGAAGGCTTCTTATCTCATCTCTCTCTGTTCAAACATCTCATGGGATTACAGTATCACAGCTCCTGTTTCAATATCCACTCAGTCAACTACAGATACCTTTGCTCAATCCATCTCCCCGATTCATATTTAGCACGGTTTAAAGGAATTTTCTAATATATTATGATCTGTTACCATGGCTCACATGAGATTTTCAGCCTAAAACCAAGGCACCTTCTCATCTCTTACACCTGAGGGGTCACTCTTCCTTCACTGACTCTAATATCTTCATATTGTCCTTCTACATGTCCGCAGTTTGGCCTTTTCTCTCACTTAGAGAAGGGTTAGTTAGGGCTTTGAAAGTTTCCTCTGTGGAAAGAAAGAGTTAATATCTTGCCCAGGGCCTGTGGTGGTCATGTGATCTCTGCCAGATGGCAGCCTAGGATTTCAAAGCCACGGGGGTGAGGGAAGACAACTCTCACTGAGGGACCTTGGAGTGCCTGGCTGGTGGATGCCTCCTGCCCACCCCTGAGTGACAATTGGGGCGGGCCCAACCCAGTGGGCCCATAGTTGGTATCAGGGGCCCAGTGGACATCTCCCTCGGCTCCGCCGGTGGCGGGGTAGGCTTGAAAGTTAGCTGATGTTAAACTGTAGCCTCCCCTTCCCCTGCGGGCTGATGGAGCCCGGGGCACGGCCAGGCCAGGGCCAGCTCCCCCAACAGGGAGGAACAGCGGGGCCTGGCCAGCCTGGGCTGCTCCACGGAGTGGCCCCAGAGGGCCAGTTGTTACTTGCCCCTCTGGCCAGAAGGGAAAAAGGGCTGGCTCACAAGAGTTTCAGCCTTATATGTGTATTCCCAATGTCACATCCAGCTTCCTCAGTGGTTAAACAATATGTCAGAATCTAAAAATTGGCCTCTGATAGGTCCCTATCCTTCCCACAGAAAATTAACAGGTCCTTGCAGGGTTACAGGGAACGGTTTCCTTTAACTAAAAACCAAGCTGCATTAACCCATGACACAGTCTGAGAGATGCCATGGCACAGAGCTCCACAATATGCTCAGAGTAACAGCTAATGAGGCTGGTGAGGCCTCTTCTCCTATGGTACATTGAAGACATTCCAAGAAAAGCATTTTGGTGTATGCATTTACATTAATGGAAGACAGTCGTACCAGTTACACAGAAACTAATTGTTCACTTAGCCTGCTACCGATCTGACAAACAGTAAACAATGATAGTGCAGCAATCACTTAACATACTGGGGCCTGGTGAAGGAAATCAGTACCCAGAGGCACTTAAAATCAGCATTCATTTAGAACATGTATCCCTGAAAATGCAGTCTGTGTGTAGTAGGAGGCATAACTGGACAGAGACTTTCAGATACTGACACTGCTCGAAACATCTGAGAATGTTCCACAGGACCACAGTTAAGAACCACTCATAACGCTCTTAACACTGCACAGACCTAGGTGCAGATTTTAGGGACAAAGTACAGTTTTTAGGGACTAAAATCCAATTTCAGGTGCAGAAAGGGACAAAGATTCATCTCTCTCCATCACTCTGCCTCTGTGATGGACAACAGTTCTGTATTTACAACAGCAAAATATTGCAGAGACACCGAGTGAAACCATGCTTAGAAAACTAAGGATAATGTGGGCCTATTACTAAATAGAGGGAAGACCTTGGTAACAGAGAGGGAAGAGAAGGCAGGGTTACTTAACACCTTCTTCGCATCTTCACTGGCTAGACCAGTCCTCAGGAATGACTGGCCAAGGAGACCAGGGTAGAGCAATGTTGAAAGATTTTCCATGGTCAGTGAGGTTGGGATTAAAGAACACCCAAGCAAACTGGACATCCAGAAGTCCGTAAACCCTGACAGGATGCACCCATGAGTGCTGAGAGAGCTGGCTGATATCATAACAAAGTCACTCATGATCATCTTTGAAAGGTCATTGTAATCAGGAGAGGTGCCTGAGGACTGGAAGAAAGCAAATGTGATCCCGATCTTCAAGAAGGGCAAGAAGGAGAACCCAGGAAACTACCAGACAGTCAGCCTCACCTCAGTCCCTGGAAAGGCAAAGGAATGGCTTGTCCTGCATGTCATCCCTGACCGTGGGAAGGAAAAAAATGTAATCAGGAGTCAACAGCATGGATTCACTAAAGGTGATTCACATGCTGGATCAGCATGATTGTTTTCTATGATGAAACAACTAACCAGATGGATGAGAGAAGAGCAGTAATATTGTCTTCAATGTTATGTATGTGTGTACTATTATGTAAGCGTCTTCAGCAAGGCTTTCAACACCATCCCTCACAATATCTTCATTGACAAAGTCAGGAAGTGTGAAGTAGATGACTGGATAGTAAGGTGGATTGAGAGCTGGCTGAAAAGCAGATCCCAGAGGGTTGTTACCAGTGTCACAAGATTTAGTTGGAGACCTGTCACTAGTGGTGTCCATCAAGGTTCAATACTTGGCCCACTATTGTTTGACTCACCCACCAATGCCTTGGATGAAGGGACAGATGCCCCCTCAGCAAGTTCACTGGTGACACAAAGCTGGGAGGAATGGCCCAGAGAGATGTGCAGCCCTTCAGAGGGATCCTGACAGGCTGGAGAGATGGGCAGAGAGGAACTGTCTGAAATTTAACAAAGGCAAATGCAGCATCCTGCACCTGGGAAAGAATGACCCCCTGTAGCAGCACAGGCTGGGGGCTGACCTGCTGGAAAGCAGCTCTGCAGAGAAGGAGCTGCCAGTCCTGGTGGATAACAAGCTGTCCATGAGCCAGCAGAGTGACCTGGGGGGCAAAGAGGCCAAAGGTATCCTGGGGTGCATTAGGAAGAGCATTGCCAGCAGGTCAAGGGAGGTGATCCTGCCCCTCTGTTCAGCCCTGGTGAGGCCATGTCTGGATTGCTGTGTCCAGTTCTGGGCTCATCAGGCCAAGAGAGACATGTTTCTCCTGGAGCAGGTCCAGCACCAAGGAGGGCAACAAAGATGATTAACGAACTGGAACATCTCTCTTATGAGGAAATGCCGAGCATGCTGAGCCAGATCAGCCTCAGGAAGAGAGAAGGAAGAAAGAATTTCACCAATGTATACAAGTATCTGAAGAGAGGGTGTCCAGACAATGGAGCCAGGCTCTTCTTGGTGGTGCTGAGCAACAGGACAAGACACCAGCAGACCATGGCGTACAAGAACTTTCACCTGAATGTAAGGAAGAATTTATTTACTGTGCAATTGACTGAGCATTAGGTCAGATTGCCTAGAAGGGTCTTGGAGTCTCCCTCACTGAAGATATTCAAGATCCATCTGGACACAGTCGTATGCCACATGATCTAGAATGGCCCTGTTTGAGCAGGGAGGTTGAACCAGATGACCCACAGTGGTAGCTTCCAACCTCACCCATTCCATGACTCTGAGATTCGTCTGGATAAGTGAGTGGTCCATCCCTTCAGCAGGGCCATGACTTTATCTAACCAGTTCATAAATTTGAAAAACTACTTCCCTTGTGGGACCTGATCTAGAAAGTGCTGAGTATTTTCTGCATGCAAGCACTAACTCCCATTTTCTACTCAGGAGAGGTTTGGGTGTTGTGGTTCCTTTTATTGCTTTTTTTTTTTAATAGAAGGAAGAGAATTTTTTTGGTCCTTCTTTCTGTTGAGAAGGACTGAGCTGCAGGCCCATCAGGATATAAAATCAAGAGCTTATGAGCTGAAAGAAGTAATGGATCACTTTCTCTACACCCTGTTGGCTGACATGGATTTTGTCAAATTATTATCTTTTGAGCTGCACATCTTTGTCAACATGCAGCTTGTTTCCTTGGGCTGTGCTCTGATTTCTAAAATCTGATATAGCTTCTACAGCTCTTGCTGTAGGGTTTTGTGGGAGAGAGCTTTCATCAGATTTATGTTGGCCTCTTTTCCGTGTGCTAAAATGATATAAAATAAAATCTTGTACAAATCTGTTTTATATAGCAAATCTAAGATGTTACACCTGTAACATAGACTTAACCATGTTCTAAACACAAATAATAAAAAACATCTGAAGTCTCTGCTTACAAATATCCTTTAGAAAACATTTGCTGATTGTACCTGACTTGTTTTTCTATGTCATTGCAAAGACAAAGCAAATGCTGATTAAAGCAATTAAAAGTTTCCTTTGTTTGCACAAAGATATGCATTCATATGCAGCTTTTTTCTTTGTAGACATCTTAATAAGCACCAGCAGATTGAAATAAAATCTGTCATCAGTTATATTTTTTTCTTGGACTAACTGTCTACTTCACATACATATTAAGAAAGATTTGTTACCAAAGCTTCCTTACATGTTTTCTATTTGTTGTTGTAAAATGGTAAATGTTGAAATAACACTAGATCTATCAATCTGATAATATAATGCAATACATCTGACAGCTGAAGAGAGGAAAAAAAATGTAATGACTTATATAGTATTTGAGTAGTGTATTTTTTTGTTGTTGTTATGTTTTTCTTCAAAAACACAACTGTGCTATTTGGGTGTCTGCCACCACAGAGAGATATAAAGCATTATTGTGGATGGACGATTCAGCTGTAGCAGAATATAAATTAACTGCCGTGTAAATATAAACATCAATTAAGTTCTGTCACTTGTTAAATATTTATTTACTAAAATGATTTAAGCAGAAAAGCTTGTTGAGAGGAAAATTGTCTGTTTCTATCTATATACTGCTGGTACCTCTTAGAAGCCTGCTTTGTTTCCATTGTTTCTTTATATATAATCTCTTATGTACGGTTGCAGAGGTTGCTATTTCAAGCAGCTGAAAATTTAAGGTGTATTTCTCACCAATGCTGAGCAGCATTAGGCATGTAACTCCCATTAACGCTAATGGGAATTAAGCAGATAAATACCTTCTTGCATTGTGGATAAGTGGACTTCCATTTTTTAAGGTGACAGAGACTTCATCTGTGCAGCTGAGACATGATTGCACATGGAAGATCAGAACAGTGCCCAGATACAGAGGGAAAGAATAAAACATCTGCAATTTATTTATCCTTTCATTCTGATTATCTCATTGGAATAGCTTTCAAAAGATTGTTAGGCTTACACAAACGCAAGAGCAAACGTTAAGTTGCATGATCTTTTTGAGCTAAATGATGATCTAGAGACATTTATGACTTGTTCCTCATTCCTTTCTCATATTAACAATATTATTCAAAATTGGATTTCTTTTGACTTCTATTGTCATAAAATAGCTATCTCAGAATAAAATCTCATGAAATAGAAGTTACATAATGAGTCATTTATACCACTGGAATATCCATATCATCATTTTTCTTTCTTGAAAGAATAATTCTGTTTCCCTTATTTGCTCTTTGTGCTACACTCGATCCGTATTTATTTGGCTCAGGCAGGTGATAATTATTTCAGTAAGAAACTAGATATTTTAAGGAAATGTCTATAAAAAATTCAGAAGAGAAACCTATTCTGGAAATATGGGTTGATTAGATGCAAATGAAACTTTTTGGATTATGAGTTTACTTCACATCAAGCTTAAAATACAGAATGTTTCCATCTGATATTTAAATACGAGAGAGATCAGATATAAAGACGTAAGAAAATGTGACAAGTTCTAAATAAACATTAAAATCTTAAACTTATGTGTGCAGAAAAACAACTCCTTGGAGCCAAAAAATTTTAGAAAGGGAAATAAATGTTTTTAAGCCTTCAAGACCAGGCACATACTTACCCCTAGATTTACTGTTTAATCCCTTTAAAAACAGCTAACCATGTCAACCCTGAACTAAACTAGAATGTACAAACCACCCAAACACCTTCAACTGGTCATTGTTAAAAGGCCCAAAAGCTAGGTGCCTAATTGCCATACATACTGATTCCCCTAAGTTCTTTTCACATTCCCATCTAAATTTTCAATAATGATAGCAATCAGACAAACCATTTCAAAATCCTAATCAAATGTCTTCTCAGAGCATTCATAAAATGAAATGCTGATGCTGCACATTCTATTTAATTGAGATACACTTAGACTAGGAAGTCCGCTTAATCAGGACGTCTCTCGGGGAACAATTTAAGTCCAATGATACTTAATGGCAATGACTACTGCTTAATGTGGATGGCAATTCTGCTTAATTGAGATTTCTTCCAGTGATGTAGTAGTTTACAGCTCTACACTTTTAAATAACTAAGACTAATTTTGTTATGGTTTATGTTTTACTATATGTATTTTAAGTAAATGTGATGAATTGAGTAGAATAACACTTGAAAAATGTTAGTCTCTGTAGCAAATCAGACCTTACAGGATTAAAAATTCCAGGGCAGGCATGGCAAAGTAGAAGGACATATGGCAAAAATGTGTAAACTGAAAACAGGAGTGTTAGAGAAAAGGAGATTGTCTCTTTTTTTTTCTGTGTATGAAACATCTAAATTAAGGTTTTTAGTGGAAGAAGGGTCCAGAATTCAGTTTTCAATGTAGATTGGTGTCTTCTGAACCTTCGAGTGTCAAAAGATGGGGAAGCAAACAAATGAGGCACCTAACAACAAGCAGCAGATATGGCACATCCCCTTTGTACATATCATGGAGGGGCAGGAAGAGAGATCTCTGAGATGTCTTCATGGATGTTCCTGGCAAGGTCCTCACATGTATAAAGTGTGCCATGAAATAAAGCAGGAAGCAACGTTTTACATGGAGCTATTCAATGAAGATGAAGACCAGTGCGTAACAGGACTATCAACCACCTGAAAAATGGATAAGGTAGAAAACCTCCAGGATGGATGTTAAAGGAAAAACAAGCACATGAGAAAGGGTCCAAATCCTGCTCAAGACTAGTCACATCTCTAACCTATGCAATCTTTACATCACTGAAGTAAAGTGGAATATTACGTGTTCCTAATGGGTAGATAATCTAGTGGCTGCACAGAATTGTTAATGAACAGTATATTTGATCAGCATGAAAGCCCCATCTCCTACAGAGTATGTGCATGTGGAAAAGGTAGCTGAGATTATTATAAGTTTACAAATGCCTGATCAGCATAACTGTTACTGCTTAACAGGACTACTGTGCACCTGTGTTCAACAAAATAAAAGCTTTCGAGCCTTGGTGTATCCAGAGTGTAACTTAAGATGTGAACCCACAGACTCAAAGGTGCGTTACTGGGAATTTGTTAGGGCTGCACAGTTTTAGGCTGCTTTTATAAAACAGGGAGGTTCTGTGCCATTACAGCAATTACTAATTTTTAAAAAGTACCCTTTCTGCAGTGGACCCTGCCAACTGAAGAAACAATGCACAGCTATTACTGTTGACAAGCATATTCATTGGCTTTAAATCTAACCTGCTTAATTTTTTTGAAAACATTTGAGTAAATATTTTGCTTTTATGGCAGTAGGATTTTGTGGCTGAAGAAGTCATAACGCTGCCACATTTCACCCACTGTCTGCATATAACTCTGAAAATGGTGCTTAGTTCTCACCTTCAGCACTGTCTGTCCTTTAACCTGTCCAATGATGAGACTGCACATCATGCCAAATTGTGTGCTTGCTTTATGATGTGCAGAGTAACAAAGAAACCTGCTACAGTGTTTAAAAAAGTAAAAGCACAGCCATGTTTTTCCTAATATTGAACTTCCTTCCAATATTTCCTATTTGGTAGCTGCAGCGGAAATTCTTAGAGGTAGAATTTAAAATATGACAATCCGTCAAAGCTACAAAGAATCCTGAATAATTTGCAGCAAATCAACGACTTCCATATCATCAGCAAAGGAAGGTGGTTCAGACTTGTTGAACCCTAGTTATTATAGGCTTGAACAACTCCTGATATAGAGGAGAGATATGCATGATTATGCAGGCAAGCACAAGTTAAGTAAAGCTGACTCCTGCTCACTGCAAATCTAATTGACAATTTTGTTGCCCTTCTCTGGCTATTTAAGAAGAGTGGTGAGGTCAATGGTAATGACATGTCTCATGCTTGGAAAATGCCACCCACTTGGTTTCTTTTTACAAGGCATTGATTTCAAACTTCTAAGCTCAGCTTTGTTACAAGGAAAGAAGAATTTTAGAAAGCCTAGTGGAGTGAATTTTCTGCCTGTGAAAGCTGACAACTGCAGTCTGTATTACTGTTTCCACAGAGGAGATCCTGTACCTTTGCATCCCTTCTTTCAGTATTACACTGGCACTTCATTGTCTGCTGCCTCATGTTTTCACATGTACTTCAAACCTGATCTTGTAGGGTCATTCCTGGGATGAAAGTTTCTACACCTTAGACTAAATCTGGAGACTTATAAAAAGCCCCAAATTAATGATATTTTTCAAAATAAAAGATTTTTCAATATTTTTTATTTTAAAGAAATAAGAATATTAGTTTTTGGTTGTAGCATCACAATTAACAAATGTGAAGCGGACTATAAATAGAAGTAGAATAGAAATGAATCTGCCAAGCCTTCCATCTGTGCAAAAATATTTTCAGAACTAACACAAACAAATTAGTCTCCTGCTACCCTGACTTGTAGGGTGAAAGTCATTACACATTAGACTAAGCCTGGAGACTTATTAAAAAGCCTCAAATTAATGACATTTCCCAATATTGTTAAAAGATTTTTTAATTTTGTTCATTTTAAAGAAATAAGAATATAGCTTTCTTGTTGTGATCATCATGATTAACAAAATGAAGCAGAATAGAAACAACTTTATTTTTACTCGTATGCTCTGACACTTAGGATTCAGATGGCATTCAAGTACTATCAAAACTTACTGATTAAAAACCAGATTTTTAAACACTAACTGTTTGCAACCTTATAGTGTAGTAGTGCTCTTCAAAGACAACTAGACAGTTTATGAGCAGTGCTGAGAAACTTCTCAAAGTATATATGTGGTAGAAAATATATTTTACAAACATTTAGTTACGTAGAACTCCTTCACTGAAACCAGATTTAGCTCTCACCTGTAACACCTTTATTTAGGTGTGCAAAAATACATGGTTGTGTGAGCTAAATGTCTGCCAAAGGAATTGATAGAATTTTAAAAGTGGCCAAAAGCAAAAGCTGACAAAACATTAGTGTCTAGTACTATTTAAGATGTCTCAGACTATTTGAGACCATCTCATGTGCCGTTATACAAGGCAAAGAACCTGTGGCAAACACACTTCTTGGAGTGTCAGACACTGGATGGAGAGGTCAAGTAATTTCAAATGGTACTAGTTATTTCTGGTTTGGTACAGAATTGAGCCATTTTGAGATCTCTGAGTAGCTCTCCATTGCCTACAAGAAAAAATCAGACAGATTCCTTAAATAATCACACCTATATTTACACAAATAAATTCAAATTTACACCATCTAAAAATCATCCAGTGATGATCTACAAGAACTTTAGGACCATTTCTGGGCCCAGATAGCAAATATGCTTCCTTGCACTAGATATAATGAAATGTGAGAGGAGTAACACAGCCTCTCACCTTGGTTCCCTGGCCATGGCATAAAGTAAGATTTTCATCTCACTGAAGAACTCACGAAAGCGAAACTTATGCCCATTGTTTGCTCTCTGCATCACAGAGTAATCCCATACTCCATCTATAGTTAGTGAAGGTGCTACAGGTACTGCAAAAAACTATTCTTTTTGTAGAAACATTGCACACCTGTCTGCTTCTCCCCATCCTATGACAAATTGAGACAATTAGTAGTAGCATCTTTGCCTAATACCTTATTGTAGGGATTTGCAAAGTTTTATGGCCTTTGACAGTCTCCCACAAAAGCCTCACAGACAAGCTGTTGATGTATAAGTTGTATCAGCAGTGATGTGAGTGGAAAACTGAGTGAACTGAGCCTGGAGGGTGGTGATCAGAGCCATAAGTCTGGTTGGAGGCCAGTAAATAGCAGTGTATGCCAGTAATCAATACTGGTTCCAGTCTTGTTCAACATCGTCATTATTAATGGTCTGGATGATGCATCAGAGTGTGCCTTCAGCAAGCTTTCAGATGACACAGAACTGAGATGATTAGCTTTTACACAAGAGGGCCATGTTGCCATGCAGGGGGACCTCAGCAGAGGGGTGGAATGGGCAGGACAGGAACCTTACAAAAGCTCAGCAAGGAGAAGTGCAAAGCCCTGCATGTAGGGAGAAATAACCCTATGCATGAGTGTGTGGTGGGAGCCATCCATCTGGGAAGGAGCTCAGCAGAAAAGGACCAGGGGGTCCTACTGGGCACCAAGTTCACATGAACTAGCAGTATGCTCTTGGTGCAAAGAAGGTGAATGACACCTTGGGTGGCATTAGGCTAAGAATTCCCAGCAAGCTGAGTGAGGTGATCCTTTCCCTCCACTCAGCACTGGTTAAGCCACACCCGGAATGCTGTGTCTGTGTTCCTGAGCTCCTCAGGAGAAACATGGAGACAGTCTAGCGAAGGTGCGCTTAGATGGTGCATCTCATCTGTGAGGAAAGGCTTTAGAGAGCTGAGGCTGTTTAGCCTGAAGCAGAGAGGGCTCAGGGGGGATCTTACCAATGTGTATAAATACCTGAATGAGGTATAAAGAGGAAGGATCCAGCCTCTTTACAGTGGTGTACAGTGGCACCTCTTGACAAGAGACAATGAACACAAACTGAAACACAGGAGGTTCAATCTGAACACTGGGAAATGTTTTTTACTTTCATGGTGACTGAGCCTTGGCATAGGCTTCCCAGAGGGATTGTGGAGTCTCTGTCTTTAGAGATAATAAAAAGCTCTCTGGACATAGATCTGGGCAACTGCCTCTAGGTGTCCATGCTTGAGCAGAGGGTTTGGACAAGATGACCTTCAGAGCAACCTTCCAACCTGTTATTCTGCAGTTCTGTGATTAGAATACTCATCAGAGATGTGAACAACTTGGATTCAAGCCGCCTTCTCTGATTTCAAGTAAGGAAATTGGATCTTCCAGATGTGAACAAACCTCTATAGAGGCAAGACTTTGAGGTTTGGTGTTTCAGGGCTAGTTACAAATCCTTGTATATGCTTTAAATACCATGGCCAAGGTTGCAGTGAGATACACACAGGTCTTTTAACTGTGCACTATTTCCTTGTTGAATCACACCTCTTTACTCTGTGCCTTTTGAAGCATGGAGGTGCTAATAAATTTATATTAATAAACACACTCGCAAGGCTAACTATATAAAGTACTTCACTTCACTTCTTGTATTGGATAAAAGGAAGGTGATTATCTGCACTGCCATGGGGAAAGAACTGTGACTCAATTTTGTAATCATTCCCTTAAATTTCTCTTTTGTTGTCCTTTTTTTAGGGCTTAAACCAGCCTTCCCAGCTCACGACCAGTAAAGGTCTGAGAATACAAATTTCCAAATCATTCCAATCCTGTCCCTGTTGTTGAGGGCAAATAAAAAAGCAGGAGTTCTGAAGTGCCTTAAGTAACTACCCAGGCAAGATAAAAACGCACTCTTCCCATTTTATTCACTGTGTGTTTCCACTGCATGCAAAATATTGCTTTATTTTAACATTGTAAAGAAAGCAACAAATGGCAGATAAGGTTTCATTTTGATTCTTAACTCCAGTGAAAATGATCTCCTGTGAGTACTGGGCAAATTAGCAAACATTTAATTGAAACACATCTCAGAATGAAGACGTGCCCATAAGCACCTAGGAAAATTTAGGTGCCTCTAGGGTTCTGTGCCAGGTGAGAAGGGGTTATAACACAGAATAATAGAATGCTTGTATTTGCAGTTCTGCCAACTCTTCCTGCACTTAAAATGCTGGCCCTGAGGTCATATGAATGTGCTCAGATTTCATTTTAAACAAAAAAAGGAAGTTTCTGGAATTGAACAGGAACTTGAAAACAAGAATTTTAAAGACATAAAACCAAAGTAAAAAGACAGAGAGAATTCATATTTCTAGGCATGCGTAAATGGCTTATATATATATGCATACACATAGTTGAAAGTAACTCTATCTTACTAAGATTATCCTTGTTTGCTTTAAGGCCTTTACTCATGACCATTTACAGTGTGGGCTGGTAAAACTGTGTCTACCAATTTTTTTTGGTAGACTATGTATTTTTTTTCTTTTCTCTTGAGGAATGAACTGCAACTCATATTAATTAAAAGTTATCTTAAGAAAACTGTAAAAATAGTTCTCCAATTTGCATTTTCCTCATGCAATGGAGACATGTGTGTTTGGTTTTACTGATATGAGCATCAAGAACTACAGGATTGACAGTATTATAAGAATAAGCTCATTCAAACTTTCATCATTGGAGTCTGTCTCAGAACCTCATCTAACTTCAGCAAATAAAACCTAGGCTGTGCATTTACTAAAGTGAAAAAATATATAGTCTACACGCATTATTTTATTGTTTAAATGGTTCTCATTCATGTTTCATTTCAATAATATTTCCCCAGCTTGTAAAGCTTATGTTACATTGAGCTCCTCTTTAAATTCACAATGCATAAAACTGCCAGGTGGCCTAATAACAGAGTGCATTAACAGATTGAACTATAAATCAGATGGTTGTGTTCACATACTGTAAAAACACCACCATTTTCTTTCAGATCTGAGTTTGTACACAGATTCCTCAGAGAATATGATTGCTCTCAAATATTAAAAAAGCCCATATAGCTCAATTTTAACATCAAGATTGATTTTATATTTCAAACATAAAATTGTTCTCTTCAATCCTACAAGAAAATATACACAAAATATGATCTAGTTTTGACACAGGAAAGAAAGGAATGGAAAAGAAGAGGGAGTTTGAATGTTTTCACTGACATCAGAGCAAAAATGTGACTCTAAACTGAAAGTATACCATGCAGCCCTTGTTACCAATGAAAAATATATGACCTAGAAGAAGTGAACCTCTCTAAAAAGCATCAACAACAGCCATAGGTTAAAAATATTCTGCTGAGGGATGGATAATATTTTCCCATGAATGCATTGCCTGGCTTCTTGAAGTCACATTTTCAGTGAGTTTCATTTTGGTTTCCCTTACTAAAACAAAGTAAATTTATTCCATGAGACTAGAAGCACCAAATAAATTTGAAAAGGGTATGATTTCATTTTAGAAACCCATCAGAATTGCATGAGACCAGTATTTGTACATCTGTGTGTGTGTGTGTGTATATATATATATATAGCACACATCTATGCAGAAAAAAAATACAGCAGAAATTATATTTTTCTGATGTTTTGTTTCCAAGAGACACAAAGTAACAATGAAATGTAGCAGTTGAAGTTCATAACACCATAGGATAATTCATGTTTCAGGGGAATTCAGGAGGTCATTTAGTCCAATCTTCTACTCCAAACAGGGTCAGCTGTGATGAGGTCAAACTGGGTCCCTCTGAGGTCTTGATGCAGGGGCTTTTTTGCTTCAAAACAATGATTACACCATTTATTTTTCAACATCTACTATTACAATTGGTACATTTGTGCCTAAGAGTACTAACTAGGATCATTTCAATTGCTAACTTCTTAGTAAGATTGCAGAATTTTATTTCAAGGAGCTTGCAATCTAAGAAAAAACATGTATATAGAAATAGCAATGAATAGTTAGCATTTATGGGCCAAGCCATGTGAGTTATTTCTTATGAGAGGAAATATTTAGAAAAATAAAGCAATCACTATCTCATTCAATGTGAGAAAAATATTTTCATCAAGAGAGTGAAAACTATAAATCTATACCCTAAAGGCACCCATCAAGCAGAAATTTGTCAGAAGTAGGGCACCAGAAAATAAATAATGACTATTCATATAGTGGTGAAACAGGATAGCTGCTCAGAATGTTAAGGTATTGTCTGAATTTTATCTTTGTGTATAGTGATATATATTTGAATGTACCTGCACATGCAAGAAAGACTGGATGCAAGTGTAAAAAAAAAAAAAAATTCTTAACAATGCTAGTCTGGCTCTTGGAAAATCAACTCTTACCATTTTCTAATATTTAGGGGCAGTGTCTAATCTCTGGGTCAAAACCCATAGATAAAAATTTTAAAACACCCAAAAGATTTAAACAAAATATCATGATTTAAAGTATTAAATAGTTCAGGTAATAAGTCTTTTGATGTTACCTAGGAAGTGTAAGGTTTTCTATTTGGCTTAAATGAGAATGGAATGAAAAATAAAGAATAATTTTGGAAAGTAAATTTTTTTGACATAGATGACCAGTTTGGTCCTCACAATCCTGAAATGCACCCTCAACTTCTTTGTCCCATGAGAACGTTTGCATCCCTCCAACATTTTTTCACAAGGTACAAATGTGCATCACATTGCTAAAGGTAGAATCAAACCCCAAAATTAACAGCATGGAAGTACAACATTGAAGGTGCTCCTACTGGTAAAGATTTTTCTAGACAAAAGGCAGTTTATGTCTGTTCATCCTGTGAAAGTAGATAAGAAATCAAGTATGGGATTCACCTAACTCTACCTTAGACATTTGAAAAAATATTTTCTTAAAATACATGTACACAAGCTTAGTTCTTTCTTGAGTCTCAGTTCACTAGTCTATTTATTGCTTCACTTCTAGGCTGTTTGATTTGGTTTCTTTGTTCCCCCCCAAATAAAACGGGCTTAGTTTTGTTGATGGTTTGTGCCAGTAGTCATTCCCAAAAGACAGAATAGGCAAAACTGAGCCAGCCTAGCCTAGCCTGTCTCTGTCATATACAGCTCCAAAACTCTTTCTCAAGCACTGCTTTACCTCCTCCAGTCAGGCCTCAGGGTATGAAATGTATCCTCAGTTTTGTGTTATAAACACATCATCATAGTAACCTGCAACACAAGTTTCACATAATTTCAAACCCTTTGAAAAAGATGAAACAAAAATACAACAATAATGTTCTGGTTTCGTGGGGGTAATAGACAGGGATAGGGGTCACCTGTTACAAAGTGCATTGTGGATGAAAACCATCTGCTTCAAGTGAGTCTTGCTCCATGAGCAATGTCAAAGTGAACCTCCTGAAAGTGAACAACTGCATAAATACAGTCAGTAACAGAGTCCTCAGGAGCAGACATGGATGTTGTTAGGTCTACATATAGCGCTGGCCTAAGTTACTAATTCTGGCTTCCATTATTCTCCATGGACTGTAAACTGATTGGTTTAGACTTAAGCAATTAAACTGTAAATGCCTAAGACGAAAGAGGTGAATCTCATAATCAGTGTATATGACGACAATACAAGGAATTGAGAATACAATAAACTTTGGGAATCAAAAGAAGTGTTTAAGATTAGAAGAATTATACAATTAGTAAAAAGTTTAGAAATGGTTTAGAAACAAGAGGTGGCAAATAAGAGATGCAGACAAGAAAAAAATTGCTTACTTGGGGACTGTTCTTGAAACAAGCTGTTGATTTACATTCTCTAAACCCAGAAGCTTTATTTAATTTAGCACTTCATCCTGTTCTGGTCTCTAGTGTCTTCCTCCATCTACTTAAAGGCATTTTTCTATAAACATTACATTTTAAATAAGTATTTCAAAATCCACTGTGCTGGTCGAGCACAGGCTAGGGAAGGGATTCTGTTGCTCACTGTACTTCATTTTTCTGAGAAAGAAAATTATTAGGGAACCAGGGTGTGTGTCTGTACTTTGATAGACTAATGGAATACACAAATGCAGAGACACTGCCATGAAAAAAATATATTTCTGGTTTGCCCCAAAGATCCAGGCTTAAAAGGAGACACAAGGGGCCCAAGCAATCTTACTAAGTGATCATAATACAACCACTGAACTGGGAAGTTGAGTAATTGTTTGTATAGCTACCCCATAGATTCACACCTGCCTGCCAAAGCATTGCAATTTAAAAGCTTTTACTCTCACAGGTCAATTGTGGTTAGTTCTCTTGTTGGGACCCTGGAGCATGGGTTGGAACAGCACAAATGAATCAGGCCTGTAATATGCAGACTTCAGCTCTTTACCATCTGACTGTACACTATTGAAGTCTCTCCTTTGATTTTTAAACAGAGAACACTCCCACATATAGAAGAAATCCAGGTAAAGAGCTCCTACCATTAGAAGTGCTCATTAAAATAAATACATGATAACCTCAGAATGGTGATATGGTGGGACTCCCCTCCCTGTTACAACACCTTTTTTCCTATTCTTATAACGTCTTATACACCTGCAGTTTTTCCCTATAACATAGGAAAAATTAAGGTTAAAAGGTATCTTAAAACATACAGCAGAAGATATTTATAGTTATAAGTGTTGCGAAGTGATGCCCCTTAGCAATGCACAACATGAAATTTAAATAATGATGATCATAAGAAAGCTTAGAACAAGGAAGCACAAAGGAATGACGTTGAGCTAATGACTGCAATTTGCCACTGCTCAAGCCTTTGTAGGATTTATTTCTTCATTTCAATTTGCATTTCTACAGTAACAAAAAGTATTTATCTCAGCACAGGTACCTCAGGAAATTATTTTAAAATCCAGTTAATCTGCCTACTCAGCCAGCATCCTCAGCATATGCTATTGGACAATTGTGAAACTCACAGTTTTCATACTCTGTTCTTGGCTCATCTAATCTCTTCCTCTTGGCGCCCAGAAGTCCTTGACCTTTTTTTTTTTTTAAAACAGCTTGCACTAGAACACGCAAAATTTAGAAAATACCAGTTACAGTGGGCATGCTGAGTCTGTTGTCCCTTGAAACAGACAAAATGTCCACGCAAAGATTAGATAATCTAACAATGACACAAGTTGGGTATCCAGCCCCCTCCCATTTCCAAAGTTGTGAGGCCTAGTGCCTTTCTTCATGTTTAGCACTGCAGCACCCAAGGCACACAAATTAGTGATGCAACCATAATGTTTGCTGAGGTGGTTGCCCAAACATATTTTTGTTTCTTTCACTTATTGTTTTCAGATAATGCATTCTTGATATCAAACATTCAATGTAAGTATTTATTCAGCTTCATTTGATTTCTTATTATGTCCCACTCTTTTATCAATAATGCTTTTGGAGAGAATATTTTGAATGCTCTGCACAATAAGATTCTTACTGATGATGTCTTGATAGAAATTGGGATATTGATGCCAAATAGTGGGTATTGATCTAAATTTGTTTCTTGCCTGTACCAAGTCAAAAAAGCAGTAGACAGATTGTAGCTGCTAGTGCTATGTTGTGCTGTACTGTTCTGGGCTGGAAAAACTTTTTATTGCTGAACCACAAAAAAAATGATCTAGAGCTTACCATGGATATTTTATTGATATTCATGATTTTCTTTCAAAGATCAATTCATATTTCCCTCTGATTTCATGGAGATGCTGTAGCTTATAAAAAACTCAGTAGAAAAGAGGAAGAACAAGGATTTCAGTAAAAGGATCTGTGAGGGTATGAAGTTTTATTTGCTCTCTAGATATGCAAAGATCTATGCACTCACAGCAAATCATGGCAGTGACAGCTGAAGAAGTTTTTTTCTATTTGTACCCCCATCAGCCAGGAACAATCAAAGTCAACAGGATGCAAGACATAGCTCTAAATATGCAAGCAAAGGTTGATACAGAAAAGAAGTGTCACAAACATATAGACCAACTCAGCAGGCCTCATCTGACCTACTCAGTGATTTTATGCCAAAACAACATAGTCAAGTCATGATAAGCATAAAGAAGGAAAAAAAAAAAAGACAAAAAAGGTTTAAAGAGGTAACTTAAACCCAGAAAGTCTATTTCATACAGTCCACTGGATCATGCAACATTCTTGAACAAACTTTTAAGCCAACCCTAGAGCTTGTGCCTCTCTTGATAATGAAAGAGTTACAAGAAATTTACACGGAGATGAAGAAAGATGACAGGAGAAATTAAACTGGACTTTCTAGAAAGCAGCAAAACAGAAGAAACATAGACAGTGAGTAGACAGAAACAAAGGTTTATGGAGAGGCAAACATCAGCAGATAAGAATCTAACAAGAGAAAAAAACCTTAGATATTAGTAGTGTTAGCACATTAAAATCAACACATAGGGGGAAGAGCAATATCAGCATTTTACTAAAACTGGCATGACTGAGACCAGAAATGGTCCCTTTCAGTCAGAAGCTAAGGAAGTTTTAAGCCAGTCATGGAACTAGTATGCTGTAAATGTTAAATATTAAATTAAAAAATGTGGAATCTACGCTTAGGGGAAAAGTGGAAGAACATATAAAAAACTTTGGAAGTCACAAGCCTGTAAAATCAGAAAGAAACAAGTACCAAAATTGCATAGATAGGATCTACTATACACTTATTTAGTAAATTATGCAGTAACGACTATTCACAAAGATATATGGACAGTAATCTGTTATGATCCCAAATTCCAGAAAAAAGAACCTATCAAACCATCACCCCACCTACCTGGTTAATCATTGGAAAGAAATGTTATTACATAACTGATTGAACAACCTGCCATCTCTGAAGAAAGTACTACTAGCAGAATAAAAGAAATAAAAGTTTTCTAAAGTGAGCAATGTGCAACAGAAGAGATTTTCATTCTAGAATGTCACCTTACATTCCTCCAGTTTTTTCCTTTAGTGGCAACCTCTTTATTTTTTTGGGGGTGGTGCATATGTCGAACTCTTTGAGAGCAGAGAACATAAAAAGAACTAAGTATAAAACCTATAATAAAGGGGTGTATTCTTGTTTCCAGTAAATGGTGAGAAAATAGAATATTTAGTCAACAGATTATTTTGAAGTAATGTCTAAAATATGAGATCCTGTTTCAGCATAGTTTCTCTCCTTTGATTGTGACAGGTGACCAAGGCAGACATAACATGTTTAGATCTTAAATGCCTAAATTAGAAAGATAAAACCCACTCAAGTCCCTGGTTTCTATTTTTTTAGCACTAACTGCAGTTCTGATGTGTTCTTAGGGCTTCTGGGCCTTGTGCAATACATCTAACTGAACAGAATTCAACGAGCCAACAAATCAATGGCAAGGTCAAAGTAATGAGTTAGGAAAGCAATGTTTGCCACAGACTTTTGAAAGGCCAGGTGGGAAGAAAAGGCAGTAGTTGACAGATGAAAAGGAAATCATGGATTCATCTCTTCTATGTCTTTTTACCTCTGGGTGAAACTCTTGCAGCAATCATTATTGAAATTTGTCTTTTATTCTGCCAGTTTGAACTTATCAAAGAGTAAAATGGCATAATTCTCTGTAGTTTTCACTTGGGCTCTGAAAAAAAAACCAACCCACCCAATTATTGTTTTACATTAGATTGGCTCTTTCCAGGTAAAGAAGTCCTTTTGAATCACACTAAGATAGTATGTGCTGTCTGATGCTTCACTGCAATATCTGGTAGGATTAGATTCTGACATTTGTAGTGATTAATCTCAAACAAATGAGAAGCTGAACAGGTGGCTTTCTGCACCATTGACAGGCAACTTAAGGTTCTTGATTTTAAATGGTTTGGACTTTTTTACATGGTATATTTTGGGACAGTCTTCACTATTTTTTGAAAGGAACATTGTTGAGATTTTTTTCAGTATCCATTGAATTATCTATATTTTGTTTAACCAGTTGTTAAACAAACCATAATTTTTCTATATGTTGATATATGAATAGTGGAATCTGCAGTATTCTGCACAAAGCTTGCTTTTCTGTTGAAACAGAGATTTCAGACTATTATGAAAATGCCAAAAAAATATGTTATAAATACGATTCATAACCTTTGACCCAGTGAAGATTTATGTGGATTCCTGTATCTCTGTTTTAGCATATGTCTTTCAAAAAGGAAGATACGAAATTGAATATTCTGAATATTTCTAGAGACTGGTGTTGCACAACAGACAACCTCACAGGGGTGTGATTGTCAATGCTTTTCTTTATCTCTAATAAACTGTGTTGTGACCGTTAATGAATTGGCTCTAATGCAGATGTCTATAAGAGATTGCTGAATGCATGCTATTAACCATTGTGACCTGCACTGTATCCTGTCACCCTAAGCATTTCTTCCTTTCAAAAGCAGTATAAGCTGTAACAAAATACAGTCCTTCTTTAAAAGGTCAACACAGTGGAAAGTCACTGGAGTCAGACTGGAATAACTGCGCAAGCCAACCTGGCTGAACTTGTTTTGTCTGAGTATTAATCAAATCTCTATCTTCATATAAACTTTTGTGCTTGCTTAGCCTTGTTTTAAAAACAACACCTTCTAGCAGCTGGGATCAAATCCAACTTTACACAATTTAAAGATGAACTATATAAATATTACTTAGCATGAAGATGAAAAGTAGAGTTGCACTTCTAACAGTGAAGGTATTTATCCCAAAATATTGCTCAATAACATAACCACAGCAGCCATTATTTTAATTAAAAATACCTTCTAATCACTATGTGTTTTGGAATAAGGAAAGAAAATCTCTGCCACAAATATATGTGGATGCACAGAGTAACTGCTATCTTCAGGAAGAAGACAATGACGCTGTTATTGCTGGTTATTCATCAGCTTTAACATGTAAAAAGCATTGTATGCTTGTATTGGGAAGAAAGGAGCCAAATTTTATCTTCAATGAGTTTTTTTATAATTGCAGTATCTAATATTGTTAAAAATAACCTTCATTTCAACTAAGAGCTTGGATTATAGCCCAGGACCTTACAACAAATCAGTATTAGTGGGTCAGGTAAGATATCTAAAACATCAAATTGTTTCTCACACTAAATACAAATAACCTTAGAACAATCTGAGACGTTTTCCTTACATTTGGAAATGCTCAGATGTTAAGGATTCAGCTTAAGATTTACCTCAGCTATAACCTAGGCTATAACTAAGTCTTCTCTGTTAACATAGAACATGATGAAAACAAGATTATTTCTCCTTATTCACACTGTAGGATGAGATGTTCAGAAATGAAAGCGTGAAAATCGCCTTTCTCCAATAAACTTTATATAAATTAGAAGTTAGTTTTTAAAACACTGTGTAGAGTGCAACAGAGGGAAAGCTAAACACTGGATAGCTGAAATAGGAAAGAAAAGCAACCTTTAAGTGTCTTGTCTTTCATGTTAATAATATCGAACTTAGTGAGTTCTTTCCAATGTTTTACTTGCAGAGCAAATATTTTCTCTTTCAGTTATTGAACTCATGGTGTGATGTCAGCTAACAGCACCTTCAATTCTGTTAACTAATGAATAAAGATCACCAGAAAAGTGATGAACTACTACAAAGTTTTAAAGGAAGGTGAAACAAATGAGTTTTTCCACATAGTTCAGAGATTATTTTCTGGGGTTTTTTGAAGATGAGTAATTTGGGTTTGATTATGGTAGATGCCAGCACATAGAGACAGACATTTTTATGTCTAAGAAAGGTGTGATGTTTAGTAACACAATGTGGTAAAATTCAGCTGATCTGTCTGGAGAATACTTGGGGTCTGGAACCACACAGAAAATAAAAATGTTCAGGGAACCTGGCTTCTGTTTTCATTTTTCTTACTTTAATAATATTTTCTGGCAATTCAGAGAGAATTTAAAGTGTTACTGAATCACTAACTTGGCATTTACAGTTTCAGCAGCGGTCGGGTGTTTTCCTTCCTGGTAAGGATCTAAATACAGTTATCAATGGACTTGACAATTTTAACCGTGATGAAGTTTCACAGAGATCCATTTACACTGATTTAGAAACCTAATAGTAGCTTATAGCCCAGTAGCCTAGCTCCTAGCTTAGAATCTCCTTGTGGAAGCAAAAGAAGAATATGGAAAAAACAAATTAGAGTGAAATAATCATCTGCTGAGGGTGATACTAAGTGTTGTTGATTCAACTTGTTGCATTCTCCAGGGCTGGAATCCTCTCCTCTTAATTTGCTCTCAGCTATTTATTTGCCTCCGTGCAGATTAAAAAAAAAAAATGATCAAGGGGATCAGTAAATTGTAAATTTGCATAATTGTTAGGGATGGATTAGGAGAGATGTCATTATAAATTGGCATTTGTGGGGTCCTTGCCTTTAGATTCATGGCTGTTCTAGAATCTATTTTAAGTGTCATTGCCTCTGTTGATACTGAAGAGCAGTAGATTCGTATTGTTTATGTTTAGGTGTCTGCTTCAGAGTACTACAGAAGCACTGCTGATCTCCTGGTCCCTGCAAAGTAGTTTTAAGGCTGCTTTGTGTGAAATATTATCAAAGGCTGCAAAGGAAACACTGCCTCACTTAGTCTGCTGGAGTTCTATAAAGCACTCCTGAAACTGGGATTCACCAAATCTGTGCGTATCTGAACATATCTTGACATTTTCTATGATCTGGCAAATCTTTCTGGTTTAGGATTTGTTAAATTTAGGATGTGNAAGATTTAATGACTTTTAAGTTTTGGATTAAAAGAAGTGTTGTCTAAGCCCTGAAAAACATTTCAGAAACAATTTGTGGACCTCTCCTCTCCTCTCCTCTCCTCTCCTCTCCTCTCCCTCTTTCCTCATTTATGTGACTATCTAAATCAGTATCTGTTCATCTCCTTACTTTCCTGTTAATCATTGTTCCACAGATCTTCAAAAATTTTTGTGTGATGCACTGTCATCTGGTCTTGGTATAATTGAGAGGAACATATCCAATGCCAGAAGAGATCTGTTTAAGTGATGATTAATCATTAATGCATGATATGAAATAACTTGGTTCAATGTTATATCTCCTAATTCAATCTCTTCCTGATATATCCTAGTTTAATCTCTCATTGATTCAAATGGAATTTATCTAGTTCTATAAATCACAGCTCATGTTCTGCATATGCTGTTCATTCTAGAAATAACATGGCATAAAATCCTCTACTTATTCCCAGTGATTAATTTTTCAACCATTTACCAAATCTTTGTTGCAGGGGTTTTCCTGCCAAGGTTACTTGTTGTTATTTTGGACTTCCTTGAGTAAAGCAGGCATTTATTTTAAAAATATAGATAAGGTCTTTGGTTAATATAAATTTCATCATAGAGGTTATGCATATTTACAGAAAAGGAAATTTTTCCAGATGGTTGTAGTAATGAGAATATGTCTAGGAGAAACAAAGAGTAAATTAGCAAAATGAAGTCCAAGATACAAGAGCCTGCAACTACACAAAGAGTAAATTAGCAAAATGAAGTCCAAGATACAAGAGCCTGCAACTACACAAAATAAGAATAAATATAAAAGATACTTTTAACAAAACACATATGAATCTAAACTTTAGCATTAGATGATTTTTTGATGGATTGATGGCACAACGCTGAAATTTGACATACTCCTTGTATAAAATAATATCTTTAAAATGTACCTTTTCAGGTTGAAATAGCCTGTACAAAGTCTACAGATTCAGGATTATATATTTCAAAATAACCATTTTGTAGCCTTCAGTTTACTTCCACATGTTTCTAGAGGAAGTTTCTAGAAATGTTTCCAGAAAACACAGACAGCTAGGTGAGATCTCAGGCTAGGAAGACAGAGTAACATTGCTGATAGAATTCAAAGAGGACAGGAGAACTCTTCCAAGGGCCAAATTTTAATGATCGAAAAATAAGTTAGAATTTGTTTGAAGTTAAAGTCTGTCTGAAAAGTATTAACAAATAAAATTCTTCCTTTTTTTTTTTTCAGTAAAAATTCTGTATTAAGCTGAAGTACTCCATAGACATTCTAGCAACATTTCAGTACAACCAGTCAGCTCCTGTGAGTACTATAACGCACGTATGTACTACAGTGTGTGCAGTCAAAGGAATGGTTTGCAGTCAGGCATTTTATCCATAATTAGAAGTAAGTTAAAATAATCCATATTTGGAAGTAAGTTAAAATAGAAGAAGGAAGAAATTAAGGAAATAACAGAATCAGAATCTTTATAAAGTTCAATCCTTACACAGCTGGAGACTGCACTGCAGTGCAGTGTATACACAGACAGTGGGTATGGAATGTGCAGTTTGATCTTCAGTATTTTACTGCTTAAGTATTAACCAAGCAGTATCAAAGATCTCTCTCTCTCTCTTTTTTTT
>VYXD01003420.1:1404359-1495287 GCA_013397195.1 Hylia prasina | reverse complement strand
TTTTTTTTTTTTTTCTCTCAGATTGACAAGCTACTTACTCTAAGAAACCTTACTTATCTATAGGGCAGATCAAGAAGAAAATTATGTTGTTTTCTGTCCTGTAGCCTAGGGTTCCAGAAACGCATTCTTCTTAGAACAAGAACCAAAATACAAATTTAGGGCAAACCTTATTTTGTGTTAAATCAAACACTCATATTTTGCCCATAAAATCAGAAATAAGGGCATGCAGAAATCAGAGACCTTCAGCAACAAAGGGGGTATGAGGCTGTAGGGTATGAAGACCTGGAGACCTTTAGGAGAAAATGGAAATATAGTATCCTTCAGCATGAGCACACAAGAGCAAAATTGGTTGTGTGAATTACAACATTGCCTGAGTTGCTTATTTGAGGAAGTAGATACTGAGTCAAAACTTAAAGATTTTCTTTTTTGGTACTTTTAAAGTACCACCTGTTGTGGCAGAAATGCAACTTTTCCATCCAGTGTTCAGCATTATCAACCTGACCCCAATAACTGTCTGATTAAGCCCCATGCAATTATTAACATTTACCCACTTCCATAAACCTCCTTTCTGTGTGACCTTTAATGGATTCTATATCATGTTGAGATACATTTAATCAGAAATGTAATGTAGGAGTAGCTTTGTATTGCAGTATAAGTTAGAATAGACATTTTTTAAAAATTTGAACAAACGTTTATGTCACTCATAAATTGAGAGTGTTCCTGTATCACCACTACAGAGAAATATCTAATCTATCTTCTGGTGCATTAAATTGTGGCAAAAGAACTGCACCTTGATAACAATGACCATGCAGTTCCCATAAAAACTTCAATATATTATGAACATAGCTCATAAACAGTATCCAGAAGTTTGAATTTAACTTTATAATATAAGCTAAATTTTGGGGGCATAATGAATCCAGAACCTGAATTAGAGGCCTCAAGCATGAACCAATTAAAGCATATTATTATCAAATATTTGACATTTCCAAACTTTTTTTTCTTATTTTCCCCTAACAATGAGGTGTAAGAATGATACTGCACCCCAATTTTGTTTTAATTTGTCAAATAACTTCAACTGATCTTATGTGACTATTGTCTGGTATAATATTTCTCAGTTTCCACCTCAATATTTTCTCCACAGAATGTCATGTCACACATGCTGCTGTGCTTATGAAAAATGATTAGTGGTTAGTGAAAACAACTGTCTTATTAGAGAAAAAGAAACTCCTATAAAAGGAGTCTGGAGGCTGCAGCGAGACTTAATAGTCAACAAAGCTAACCACAAAGTCTCAGGTTGATTGTATCATATAATTTTGTGAGTTACAGGTAAAAATATGTTTTAAGTGCAGTGCAGGTGTTTCTTATGCACTTTTCTTGAACAGCTCTTCAATAATGATTTACATGCTATAATAAAGGAGCTTGTACATGGATCTAATACATTTTATTTTATTGCACTTCGCTTTATCTCAACCAATTGCCATCCTACTTTATCTCAAATGACAAAACATTTTCTGTCTGTAAGCACGATAAAATCATTTCAGTGTTTCAAAGTGATAGTTAAGGAATTCTAAGAATATAGATATGCTTTCTTTGTCTGTTTCTAGTCAATAAACAAATAATGATCTCTCATGGTTAGATTACAGTGCATTGCAGCAGTATAGCCAGATTGCAATGTCAGCTCTATGCAGAAGGGATGTTCTACTGAAGACTAACAACTTTATCTCAAACAGTTCTCCAAACATTATCCAGAAAAGGAATTCTTCCTCTGAAATGTTGCCTCTTTCAGAATTTCTTTTTTTTCCCCTTCTTTTTTCCCTTCCCCTTTACATTCCAGTTTGGAAGATTTTTATTTCCTAGAACCTGAGGAGAGCTCTAGATGATTTTGAGACTCACTCCAATTCTTCCTACCTAACTGCACATGAAAATTGCACCTTTCTTCTCTACATGGTCTTCCAACAGAGGCAATTTTTATACATAATATTGTTTTCTTCTGTCAAACTATCAATGTGATACCCCTTAACAATGTTCTTTGACATCACATTTTATTTTAAAATTAGTATGGTCATAACTGAGGATATCATCTCGTTTCCCTTCTCATATTTTATTTTTTTGAGTCACTGCAGATCACTCCTTTCTATTCTTCTTTGGAGGCCTCATTCCCCACCTGTTGTTCTCACATAAACAGATTAAATGGCACAGCAGCAGACATCAAGTAACAGAGGTGGGACTAGCAGCGTTCCAGCTGCTTCATACCAACTACCCTGAGTACCAGTGGCAGCTAACCACAATAAACCGGAAGTCTTCAAGTTTAATTTACTCTCTTTTTCAGTCCTCATTAAATCCTGGGCTGTTATCATTAGCAAATAAGCTTGTTTAAAATCAATTCATATATTTCTACATTATATTTCAGTCATTTATGGGGTTGAGTGACAATATAGTCTCAGTGCAGGCAATGTGTATTTGTTTTAGTTTTACGGCAATTCATTTTATTGCAATGTTTCCTTAAATTATGTTATACATTTATATATTTCTACTTCTTTTGTTTTCAGTAGCTAATAACTAATTTGCTTCTAGGTGCTAATGATATCCAGGGAGCTCAGTAGAGATAAAGCTATGCCTGAATAAGTAAGATGAAAATTCAGAAATTATATTCTTCTTTCTTGTTTCCTGTGATAGGAAGGTAAGAATATAATATTTATGGATTGACTGGCAGCATTTCCAATAAATACTATTTGTTTATGAAACCTGCCTTTGCTAAAAGTAAAACTGAAACAGCTTTCTGTTCAATTTATTCAACTTAAAAAATTATGTCATATAATTTTCCTCCTGGTCGCATCTTCAGCTCTCATTCAGGCATTTTCAGCAGTTTACTAGTAGTCATATTCCAGTATTAAATACAACAAACTGGAAGACCCCAAGTGCATTTTAATGGTGTGTTATAGACATTAAATACACAACAGTTATATTAAGGGTTACATTTTATTTTTGCATTATTGCCATATCCCAAAGTAGAGGAGAAGGGACATGGGAGCAATAAAATTTTCCAAAATTTATATTCAGCAATTGAAACATATGTGGATTTCATAACAGTTTAGCTGTTGTTTTTTTCTTTTCCACATGAATATTTACAGCCCACAAGGAAAGAAAACAGGAGTACCAATATTCCACAAGCCCATCTATCTCATTAATTTTTGGTCCAAATAGAATATAGATACCCCAAGTAGCTTGAAAGACTCTATTCTAACAAGACTTCCAGCTCAGTATTTTTGGTCCCAATGAATTCACATGAATATCCTACAATTTGTCTGCCAGTGAGAACTGCTAAAGTGCTTGAACACTTGAATTTAGTCACCATTATATTAACCCTAGTCTTCTGTGACAGAACTTTTCAGTGTGTTTGCTTTCTCTTATAACGGACAAGATAAAACTACTTACAAAAAGAAAAAAAAAAGGCTTGGAAAAAAAAAATTGAGAATGAGGTGAAGCCACTGGATATAAAATATGACATTTACTAAGAATAACTTACTTCTCAGTAACAGCTTTTATAGAATAGCACAAATTATATTTACAAAATATCTCACATTAAACCTGGAAATAATTTTCATGAGATCTCTTACACATTGTCCATTTTAGATTACTTTTGATATCCAGTTTATTAAAACAAATATTTCACTTTTTCTTTTCTCTTTTCAGTGTCAAGAAATTGTGCTGGCGTGGGACACACCAGATGATCAGTGGATCTGACCCCAAATAAAATTTAATAAAGCTGTACATGCAGTTGTCAGTGATGCTGGGCAGGACCAATCAAACTAACAGATTCTCATTCTGGGCAACAGAAGGCAAGTAAAATTCTACAGGGTTTATGAAGGAATGTGATAATTTTGACTGACATAAAATTTATGCAGTATGTCTCTGATTTGTTGTCTAATCCCTCAAGTATATTTACATTTCCCAAGAGTTATATTTTCTTTGTGAGGTCTAATTCCATCAGAACAGGGCTGCCTTTTAATACAAGTAGACTCTTGCTTATGTCAGCGGAAGCAAAAACATTGCCTTTAGATGAAAATGCAGTCTTGTACCAGTAGTTTTGTTTTCAAACTCTGTCTGTACTGAAGTCCAAAAATGCAGGCTCCCTGTTCATGAGCTTTCATCCCCTCTGGGCTGCTGCTGAAGGGGCAGAGGTAGTGCTGGCAGCTCAGGGCTCCGTGGCTGCTTGTGAACAACCAGGACAGGTTGGACAGACGGTAGCCAGGGAGTTCACCTCCCTGTGCATTGTTGCCTGTCAGCTAGCAACAAGCTTGCTGGTTACTGTCTTGCAAACAAAATCAGTAATCAATATTTGAAAAGTAAGAAAGATCTCTATTTCTGCCCTAAAGCTGGAGATTTCTTTCCCAAGAAAGGATGGCGCACAAACAGCTGGTGCTGTATAAATGAGTGGATAAAGCAGCAGGTACAGAAACAAGCAGCTGTCAGCTAGATTGCTCTAAAGCTGACACGTTTTGTCAAAACAGAGGGCTATTCTGCTAGGGGCTGATATGTTTGAGTGTGTTTGTACTTCATTGTGTCAGTCCTTTTGTTCCCTCAACTTTACTTTGGATTGCCAAATGTGAGAAATGGTGAATCTCACCATTTGAATCTCATCCTATTTGACTATGATCAAATTAAAGAAAAGAAAAGAAGCAGGTGGGAAAAAAGGAACAGACAGGCTGAGACTGGAAAATATATCATGGTTGTTACTCTTGGAAGAAGCAATTCTTTCAACCTTAAAGGATAGAGGGTTCCAGTCTCCCTCAGTTTGAACAACAGTATTTGACTCCCTTTTCTAAAGGGAATAAATATGCCACAATGGGGAAGGGGAGTTCACATCTCATATTTCTCACTTTCTCACCTCCTGTGAAAGAGTATGTAAAGCGTGGGGAGGAGGAGATTAATAAAACCACTTTATAGTAGTAATGATGAAAATTTTGGGCTCTGCTTGCAGTACTGTTCATGGATTTTACACATGTCCAGAGTTTTAGCATATCTTGTATTGTAAATTACACTGTAATCACAGTACATTTTATTGTACAATATTTTATGTTGGGAGTAAATACTCAACTTTCTACCATTCAGAAAAATCAATATTTTTTTTATTTTTATTTTTATTTTTGTACATATTTACTAACATAGTCAAGGGCACTAAGAAAATTATATTCTTCAAAATAAAATTTTATAGAAGCTGACAGAAATTTAGAAAATTTCAAAATTAATGTTTCTTGCCATTCAGTTATGGAGAACACATTCCTGTCTTATACAGCAAATTTATGCCATAACTAAGGTCATCACAAATTGATTTCCAAAGAAAATTTGGAGAGGAGCATTTCTTATAAGCAGAACAATTATATTCAAGCAGAAAGTACTCATCTCCTGGTTGTTATTAACAAATAATTGAGGTGAGAAAACTGCTTATCAATCTATAAGAAACAATAGGATATGGGATTTGTCCTGTAAGGCTAAAAAGATCCAGAAAAACCAACATTGCCTGGGTAATCCAGTAGACAACCATTACAATATATTTCCCCTGCCTTGATTTCCTGTAGTTATTTTGGGGTTTTTTATTAGTGATTTTAGATTAGAAGAGTGACTGTCAAAAGTTTTAGAGTAATTCCTCAGGGTTTTAAATTATACAGGATAGTTTTCTCAGTTCGCCAAATCTTTTGGCTATTGTTGATTCTGGTGAACATTACAGATACTTATCAATTGACTTAACAGCCTGTAAAAAGGATGTGTTTTACATTAAAGAAGAAGCTGGAGTAACGAGAAAAAGGCTAAGCAGGAGAAGAAATAATTTCCCAGGCAGATAATAACATATGGTGATTTCTACTGGGAAATGCCTGTAAGGATTCAGAGAATGAGTACTGTATTGTGGGGCTTTTAAAATCCAATGGCAGCACCAACATCTCCCAGAAAATGGATGCTGAACTATATCTCAATGTTTTAATAGAGACAGGACAGCAAAACTGAAAACAATGAACAGTGTATGGATAATTTTGAAGTAGTACTCACTCTGTCCATGATACACTCTGAACACAAAGACTTGCTGGAGAAGGCAAAGAAATGCTGCAAAATGATCAAGAGACTAAAGGAAATATTTGAATGGATTTCTGCGGCTCAACGTCTAGTGATGGACACAACCCCAACAATTTAGGGACTACAGATGAAAACACAGTATTGAGTCTCCAGCTCCTGCACATTTTGGTTTGAAAGTAGAGCTCATTTTGTTGAGTTCCAGCAGCTCAGGGGCTGATCTGACTTGGTGCAAACTGAACCAACTCCACATCTGGAAGTGGTATTAGCAGTAGTGGGGGCCTGAGTGCTCCTTTTTCCATCCACCACAGGTTTCCTGTCTCTCAGTGATATTAAAAGTGGCATAGGAGCTTCCACACCAATTCCAAAATTATACTTTTTTTGAGCTGAAGTGAATAACATTTTCAGAATAAGGTATGCCAGATTTAAAAAACTGATCTCACTGGAAAGCTTATAAAACATCTTTAAGAGCAATCTTCCCAAATATGTGCAAGGTGTTAACTATCTAGTGTCCTTTTCCTTCCAGTCTACTTGACTAAAAAAGATATAATTAAGACAATTGTTCCAGTGAAAACCACAAGCTTTCTGAAATATTGTCACTTGGTTTCCAAGTGCAGAAACAGTGATGTTTGTTAGTAATTGCAGTGTTCATATTCAGCACGTGATATTACAGAGGATCCCAAATGGTCGTAATCAGTGACACAGAGCCTCATTAGAGGTTCAATGCTTGGCCCACTATTGTTTGACTCCCCCACCAATGCCTTGGATGAAGGGACAGATGCCCCCTCAGCAAGTTCACTGGTGANCCTGGAGCAGGTCCAACAGAGGGCAAAAAAGATGATTAAAAAACTTTTATGGGTAAAGGCAGAGAGAGCTGGGCCTGCTAGAGAAAACTGAGAGGATATCTCATCAATACTAATAACTGAAGAGAGGGTGTCCAGAGGATGGAGCCAGACTCTTCTCAGTGGTGATGAGCAACAGACAAAAGGCAACGGGCAGAAACTGATGCACAGGGAGTTCCCCCTGAATATGAGGAAGAACTTCACTGCGCAATTGACCATGCATTAGGACAGATTGTCCAGAGAGGTTATGGAGTCTCCCTGACTGGAAATGTTCAGGAACCATCCAGATTCAACCCTGGGCAATGCTGTCTAGGTTGACCCTGCTTGAGCACAGAGGTTGGACAAGATGACCCACTGTGGTCCTTTCCAACCCATTCTGTGATTCTGTTATTCCTGTGCTCTATTCATTCTCAATTGTAACCACTTAAATACATAAAATATTCCTTCTAAACAAGAAATGAAGATATTTAAAAAATCATTAAAACTAAACATCCATGTGTGACTTCTGGTTCTTTTTACATGAGAGTTTCACTTAGTTTTATAAAACAGGAATTGCAGTTCTGTGTTCTTATCTCTCTTTTATAGAGGATATTTATTCTTCATAGAGTGAGGAACTGTTTGCTTTATTTTCACTTAGGTAATCTGCCGTTCCCTGAAAACTGTAGTGTTTGCAGTTATCTGAGTTCTGCTTTGACTTTAGTGCTCTTCCAGGTACAGTAGCTTCACCTTACCTTCTTTGAGGTAGGAGTCATCTCATTGATTGTCTTGAGTAAAAGGAAATGGCTCATGCATCTTTCGTACATTATAACAAATGTCCTTTTGCATTATAATTGAATGGTGATTGTTGTGTTCAATCAATGAGAAAGGTTAAGGGAGCTTCTCTGCCAGCATTTTTAATGGAGAAGTCGATTAAGATTCAGTTTAATCATTCTGGCTGCTTCAGAATTAAAGCAACAAAGACCATCAATGGCACTATAATTACCAGTCTTTCTGTAAGTTTACACTGCCATTTATGCAGCCATAAATTTTCTTATAATGCACAATGTGACCAGGTTAACTTGCTTTGTTTGTAATGCAAAATATTTCCCTTAATTGCATTGTGGATAAGAAATAGTTGTGATGAAGTATATATAATGCAGCCTTATAGAAAAGAGAAAAAAGAAAAATGAAAACCAACCACTCGGTAGAGTCTGACTGAGGTGAATCAACCTGATAACTTGTGTTAAATAGTTTAAAGTCATGGCCTTAACCTTGGGACACTAGAGACATATTTTACTTCATTAAACATGGAGACTAGCATCACTCCCAGGTGAGTAAAAAGGGTCAAATATATTATTCTAATCCCTGTTCCAAACAGAGAAAAGGTCATTATACACTACCTACTGCATGCTGCCAAAGAGTGAAAAATTCACATTGGGGACATGGGTGCAAATCTATTTTAGACATGGCCTTTAAAATGTTACTGAAATGAATGATTATGTGGTTTTGAACAAGGAAAAAAATTCTTGAAATTGATCTCGTTTATTAATTAGTTTGAGCTTATAAAGGTCTTACTATAAATAGCTGGAAGACCAGAAGAAATTGCTCATTTCAAAAGAGAGTGAGGCTATAAAAAATTGTTTTCTTGTAAAATTAATACCTATAGGTATGCTTATCCATTTAATAAATGATTCTGAATATAAGATGACAGGGCATCTTGATTTTCCAGCTCTTTCAGTAAATTAGAAACACAGGACCCAAGATACTTTTGCTACTTTTCTTTCTTTTATTTTCTCCTTTTCTCTATAGGAATTCCAATCAAAAGGCACTGAGGACATTTTTTTCTCCATAGAGAGGGACAAGCTTTGACCAAATTTCTCACTAACTCAGAAACTTGCTTTCCCCATGCAGAAGCACAATTTCCAGAGCTCATGGAATCAGAAAGATTTGGGTTGGAAGGCACCTTAATGATCATCGAGTTCCAATTCTCTGCCATTGGCAGGGGCAACTTCCACTAAACCAGGTTGCTCAAAGCCTCACCTGACCTGGCCTTGATGGGTCCATGTAATAGAGAAAAATAATAATTTCTCCTATCTATATAGGTAGGTGGAAGCTTTTTTTTCCCCTGGAAACTCATATTTTATTGAAAGCTCTATTTCCAGAGTGAGCTAATTAAATTTTTATTTCATATTATCTAGCAAGGCTATTTGTAAAGTTGCAGGAAGACCAGAAACAGTTAAGTTAGTTCTATATTGGAATCACCTGGATTCAGCCTCAAATGTCAGTTTCAGAGAAATGAATTGTGGCTCATCTAAAAGGAAAAATGCTCTCATGGTAATTAAAAAAATACTATTGTAATTTTTTCCTATCCACTTTTATAACTCTTTATTTCTATAAATAGCATATTTTATACCTTGTAGTTGTGAATTTTATCTAAAGATTAATTGTATTATGCCCATAGCTTGTAGGTTACTGTTGTCCTATAAGAGCTTTTTCTTCCTTTTCAGATCATAAACTAGTTAGAGAGGATCATCTGACTAACAGCAGTTACTGAATGATAATTAAATTAAAATATCATATCACACAAAAATTATTCAGTGCACAACTCCTGAGCTTGCTATTTCCTGCATAATTTAGTCTTCTTGGAAAGCTGGGCTTCAAGGTGTAATCAAAGATATTGATATACACAAATCTGGACCTCCTACTGTCTGTAAAACTTCACACACACGGTAGTAAGGTACTGTTCTTTAATGTGTTTCTGTATCAAGCCAGCTCTTTCTGTTGCAGGAAATTATGAAAACCACTAAAGAAGACAATTTAAAAATCTAAATCCTTAAATCTGTCTCCAAAGAGGTAAAGACAAACATGTAAATCAGCTGTTTATGAAACATTCATGTGTGAATTTAAAAGGCATATCAGTATACAGTGAGCATCACTGATATTAAGTCAGAAGCTTAATCCTCTAAAGAAAACAAAACTCATACAGTGCGTAGGCAGCCTGGCATAGTCCCTCCAGATTTCATACATGTGAATTAGGGTGTGGAGGCTATACTTAATTTAAAAATAAGATTGACTAATCTGTTTGAGTGCTTACTGCCTTGTAAGCAGAGAAAAGAGTTGCGTGCCAGAATGGAAATCATATGGGCCGGGAATTCCCCTTCTGTTGACCACAGAAGGTATAGGCATAATCCATCAAGAACAGAATGCATGCCATACTTTGTTCATTAGCATTTAAAGAGGCTGTTTGGCATCAGACAACAAATACTATTCTTGCAAGAACTTGGCAGCGGACTGTTTGTCAGTTAATGACAATCCACAGCTTTTTCAAGGAAATACTAAACGTTCCCAGGGTTATTTCTGAATTCTTTTCAGCATTAAGCTTGAAGTGGGGCTAACACATTTGCACAGCAGTGACCAACTTCCAAGAGAAAACATCAGTTCTGAACCTGAAATTAAAACAGATTTGTTGGCAACACATCAACAAATTGTGATGGAATTACAGGATGTGTGATATCACTATCTTATCTTTACATTTATGCATTTCCTAAAATACACCAGTGTGTTTAGCACATTCCATAGGCTACAGTCTAGAAAATGATACATGCCATTTATGACTTGGATATCAATAGAGAGGGTATGATAAAATATAAAGAGAAAGAAATATTAAAACAAAAACCACCAAAGCTTTTTTAGCATTAAGCTAATTATCAGTGGGGGTATGGGGGTGTTGTTAATTGCTCTATCTATCTAACTATCTTTTCTCTTTCTCTCTTTTTTTGGTCATAGTTGGGAACAAATTACAAAGCCCAAATGTAGGTCTGATGCACAGCTGTGATGTTACAAGTTACACTGTCTTGTAAGTGCTGCAGATTTTATTCTGCCCTTCTATTGTAAAGGCAGAAACTATTTGCCATCTTAGGAGGAAGATTTTTGTTTTTAATATTCCATACAATAAAGCTGTGGATTACTGCTACCTTTCCTTTTTTTCCCCTCTTTTTTTTTTTTTTTTAATTTTCTTTTAAATAACCAGTCAGAGAATATTCCCAATTAAAGCAGTGTGTTAAGCAATGAAGTAATCTAGAACCTGACAGAGTAGATCTCATTCCGCTTGAATTTCAAGCTTCACTGTTAAAGTTGCATATAGATTTTAAAACTGAAAATGTATTGCTCTCAGTCTTGAAGATACCTCTGATGGAAACCTTCCTGGGAGGATATCAATAAGTTATATTTACATACACTTGAAGATACTTTCACATTGAATAAGTCCTGCAAAAAAGTCTGAGGGTAAATGAGGTCACGCTCTAACATCAGTAAACGTTTCTTTCACAAGTTTCATTTACTGTGAAAATGAGTTACTAAGTACACAACTGGATCCTATATCCCATGAACTTCATTGCTGAAGAGCGGTGATAGCAGATCATTCCTGAATTAAATGACTCTATGATTTTCTACAATGTAAATATGCGTACTTACAGTTCAGGAAGCATGTTGACAGTGAGAAAAGAAAATATGATTATCAGAGATACTATATAACCTTGTAGCTCATCTGCTTCATGCAGAGAACGGCAATCAGGGTAGTGTTTTAACATGCTGGAAGTTGGAATACAACTGGCTAAGGATCATGATGATATACACCAACATTCAGATTGCTGGCATACCATAAATTACTCTCCTAGTTTTTGCTGAAGATGTAATTGTGTTAGTCACATTTAGTTAGCACATGCTACAATCACAGTTTAATCTGCTATAAGAGTGGTATCCTATGGCCAGCCTCATTGTGAGGACTGTGGGACAGGTGATCCAACTGAGGTGTCAGAATCCCCATCAGCTCACAAGGTAAGGCAACTGTGCTACTACTTGCATGAAAAACCACAACAGAGCAGCAACAACACAGAAATTAAGGCATACTCGGGAAAATATCACTGCAGTATGGGTACCTCTGCTGGTGCCTGGAGCTTAGATGGTGGATTTGTTCCTGGTTCTTCTACAGACTTCCTGTGCTCTCTTGGTAAACTAGGAGTTTTCCCATAATCTTGCAGAAATGACAGGTCTTCCTGTCTTCACACACATATGGAGGACAAGGACTTTAAAGACTGAGAGACACATAGAATTTATGATTCTGCAGAGCATGGATATTCATAAAATATATAGAAAAGTAAGTCATTATTAATAAATCAGAACCATACAAAAAAGAATGGAGATAAAGTGCATGAAACCATACAGTTGGAATGAGTGGAATTCAGCAATCTGAACCTTAAATCTTTGACCTTGTCCTAGCTTTTCTTTATAATAAATGGAGAACTATAGCCACCTCTAGAGCACAGTCTAACTAAACACAGCGTCTCCTTTGGAATAAAATGTTCTGCTCTATTTCTCTCCACTGACTATAAAGAGCCTACAATCATTAGCTCACCTCTGGATATCCACACTTAGATGGATCCCTCACCTCTGGATATCCACACTTAGATGTATCCCAGCCACAGAGAGTAGGAGAATGTGGAGCACTCTACACATGCAAGAGCTGCCTTTTGGCAGCATTTTGTTACTGCAATGTGTTTTATAAGTCAGACTGGTGAGCAGTGTGAAACAGGATAAGGCCTCAGTCTTAAGCAACATTTTAGGCTCTGGGATGTGTAGTGTGGAATTTGGATCAAAAGGGACAGCTTTGGAAGAGGTATCAATCTTTCATATGTTGGTTGCCTGAAAAAGCAACACTGTTAATGCATATTGTTATGGAATTGATAAAGTTCTACATTTTTGTATACATCCTTTTTGGCCTCTGCAATTCACAATGTTAATAAGAGTCTGATCCTGCACATGTCAAGGTAAGAAAGAGTAGAAGTATATTATGCAGAATGATTGGCAATCATAGGCTGAGGTAGACTGATCATCCAATTAAATCATAGAATATTAAAAAGGTCAAAGTAATATACATCTAGCCTAATTAATAGACAATGAAATAAAATTCTGATTCTCACTCTTCAGTATAGTCCAGTCCTGAAAACAAAGTACCTACTTTATTTATGAAAGTAGTTCCTTTGACATCAGGGTACTTCATAAAGGCATGTGGCTCCTTGCCTATGGATTACCTTGCATGATCAGTGTCTAAGACTTTAGTTCTCCTATACTGTTCAGATAGTTTTAGAATACTTAAATTTTTTTATTCCTTATCTGCATTGTATAAGGAAGCTCTTATAATCCTTTTTGTCTTCATGAACAGTAGATAAAGATTCAACCATTTAAAACTTCATTAATATGTTGTCCTAATGATATCAAAGGTATAGTATAATTCAAACGTCAGTTCTATGTCTGTCTTCTGTGGTTTATGTGGATTTCTATTAATATTTAATTTGGTTCATTACCTTATTTATTGTGTGTTGGTTAAAGGAATTCGAAGATGGAGGTGCTGTGTTAACATAAAAGTCTCCTCACGCTGAAGCAGGAACCAAATATGATGCATGCACAATAATGTTGGGACTTTGTTTATAATAAACATTTTAAATGACTGACTTTTTCTCTACTAATACTATAAGTAGGATGATCTATGAGATTTCTAATTTATTCTTGTTTAAAATTTAACCATGCTTTTTTAAAGCATATCAATTTTGTTAATACCATGTAATTAAAACATGTCAGTGCACAGCAAGTTTTAGTCTAAATTAATGACTATGAGAATTATTTTAATTAAATAACCAATTATAGAAAAATCGCAAGCATGAGAGCTGACATTTAAATGAATTTCATTTAAATTGCTTCTTAACATTGTCCCATCTAGGACACTAATGCAAAATGAACTATTGTATCAACATAGATTATCACTATTTTTGTATGCACATAATGTATTCATATTCAATCACTGGAACAGAGCTGAATATTTTGTATTGATCTGAAATGTCTATGAACAAAATACGACAGAATAAGCTGAAGTAAAAACAAAAATCCCCTGTAGTACTGTGACACAATACAGCTGCATTTCTCGTTTGCACACATATATTTTCATATTTCAGTTCTTCATTCACTTATAAATTCCGTTTTCCATTTAATGCAAACTGAACTTCTAAAATTGCTGAATTTCCAAGTAACGTTTTAAATTCTGTCTCTCTCTTGTAAATACACATAAAACGTCATGATGGGCTGTCTATTCAGTTTTCATTTTGGATTTTAAAAAGAACTGTTAAAAACATTTGCTGAAATACATTTTGCTCACTTTTAACTGGAAAGAATAACCTACATAGTTAACTAAATTACTCTTCTGCACTGCATAAATTGTTACTGCATTTGTCTAACAATCACATTCGATTTAATCAGATGCATGGTGCAAACTGTGCCAGGAAACTCCTGAAGCTATATTTAAAAGAGAGTAACAGTGTACATTGCAGAATTATTCTTCTCTACTGTAGCTTTAAAGATGTCACAGGAAAAGGGGAAAAAAAGAATCCTGCATTTTTGTTCATTGATTAACCAGTAATGTTATGTATAAATAATGTATCTGACAGTATGGCAGCCCACTTGGGACATTGTGCCATTTACTACAAAATAGGATGCAACATGCAACTGAGCAGCAAGAACAAATTAAACATCTTTCCTCGGTAACTTCAGCATTTTTATTAGGTGGTAAACATCACAGTGAGAAGAAAAGCAGATGTAGATATTTCAACAATATTAACCTTAATCTAAGTAGAGACACAAAATAATATTTATACATTCCAAAAAATGTTTAACCTGTGTAAGAAATGTGTTGTCCTGATCTCTTTATATTTTGCGGAAATCCTGTGGAAACCAGTTGATATAGCCATGATATAAAACCAGAATTTTGTTCCAGAGTATTGTAACTGAATTCAGTGAAGTATTATGTATAATTTTCTCTTGTTAATTTGTGATACAGAGATATCACTGCAGTATGTACTGAAGAATTTGCAAATTATCTTCTTAAAACTACTGTCCTTGTGATGTGCTGGTATTCTAAGTCAAATTAAATTAATATATTAGAATTTGTTATTGCTATTATTTTTTTGCAAAGGAAGAAAAAAAGAAATTTATTTCATCTGGTAAAGGTTGACTTCATAATCAGATATTTATCTCCATGTTCAAACGATCATTTTTCATTAAATTATTTTCCCCCAAACAAGTACAAAAACAAACAGAAAAACCTAAACCAACAAGCAAAAAAACTTTACCAAAATAAAAATATTGGACAGCAATTTTATGTCGTTATCATTGAAAGCAATGGTATTTGTACTCTTAAATTATTCCACAGGAGTTAGGTAGACAAATCTTAATAAGAAATACTGTGAGATGTCAGCCCGGCTCCCTTTGCCGACTGTGGAATTTCCAATCACTGCATTAAATATTGTTAAATGGAACAAGTAAGTATTATTCAACATGATTCAATACCCTAGACCTTGAATTTGTAACTGTTATCACTAAATCACGTGATCACTAAATCAAAGTATCTTTCTGTGTATTGAGCTAAATACCCAATTTAGACTCTCGACTCGTTGTCCTTTTCACATACTGCAAAAGCTGCAGCAGTTTATTTCACATCCACAGAATAATTAATCTAATATCCCCTCATACTTAATAGTTACAGTGGTTAATGTTTATACCTGGGGTAATTCCCATTGCACAGTGAAGAGGATTATCCACTTGATTAAAAATAAATCTTTTCACCCCTGCACTTGAATCTGTACCTCCCTGGGGAAGCTGACCATAATTTCTCTCTTGCTGTACCTCATTCGACAAGTGATGAGACCATTTTACATGGCCAATATTGCATATAACATTGGGCTTTAAACAGGACAGTAATTCAATCAGGGTTTTTTCCCAGGTCCATCTGGGAGAAAATTCCCGTTACTCAGTTGCTGTTAAAATCTGAAATTCATAATTTATTTCCTAAAGTTGCAGCTCATGAGATGGCAGGTTTTTTTATCTCAGAACACAAAATAAGCTCAGCTGGAATGGTGGTAACCGGAGATGTAACAAATGGAAAACAGCTGCTGACAGACCAATATCCAGTCTGAGGTATGGAGAATTTGGGAATAAGACAAAAAGGCAGGGACTGAAGGGACAAAGGGCAAAGTTTATCAGGCTGATTTTGGCATCCAGAGGAGATTGGCACCTGAACTGGAATTCATAATAATTGTCATCCTTTGTCATCCATAGAAGAGCCATGTTAATGCCTCTGTGAATTCTGACCCAAAAGCTGCACAGGTGCCTAAGCAGGCTGGGAAAGATATTTGTGTGCAAGCAAGCTCCTAATTGTGACTCACAGCCCTGTAAATTTTCAAATGATTTGTTGTACCTGGCTGCATATACTTATTTTTTATATTCTGTTGGGTTGTAAATTCTAGACCATGTTAAATGGACACATGCTTAAGGTGACTCAAAGGAAAGGCAGCTTCATGCTCAACTGATAGGTTACCTGTGAGTCATTGATGTCTGCTTCACAAACAGTTGTATGCCTTGACTTTGATTTGTAACTCTTTTCTTTTTCTTATTACCAGACCCAACAGCTCTAGGGGAGTAAGCTGGATGCTAGTCAATCTCATATGTCATCAGCAAAGCTATTCTATCTCCAAGTTTCCCTCTCAAATGCCAAATGCTTCCCTTATTTGTACTTTCACAAACCTGCTGGAGACAAGGTGTCTACTCAATTGTAACAATTTGGCCTGAGAAAACTTTGCTGTTGACAGTGATTTTCAGATTCCAGCACAAGGTTTTCACTGCTGGCAGTTAAAATGAAAAACATTTTTATACCCAGTCTGAGTAAAACTAATGCAAACTCAGAGACAGAGCAAACAGAGAACTTTACCGTGCATTTTTGCAATACTTCATTTCAGAACTAGTTCCTCCTCATCAACAAGAGTAGCTCTATAAATCAGTCCAAGATGATAATTTGCCACACGATGATTCATAAATCTTTGAGAAAGGCTCTGGAGAGGGATCTAGACAGGCTGGATCAATAGGCCCGGACCAACTATATGAGGTCTTAAGAACCCCTTGTAGTGCCACAGTCTGGGGGCAGAGTGACTGGAGAGGTACCCAGTAGAAAAAGACCTGGGTGTCTTGGTGGACAGTGGCTGAACATGAGCCAGTCTGTGCCCAGGTGGCCAAGAAGGCCAGTGACATCTTGGTCTGGATCAGCAACAGTGTGGCCAGCAGGAGCAGGGCAGTGACTGTCCCCCTGTGCTCGGCACTGGTGAGGCCGCACCTTTAGTGCTGTGTCAGTTCTGGGCCCCTCATTACAAGAAGGACACTGAGGGGCTGGAATGTGTCCAGAGAAGGTCAACAAAACTGGTGAAGCGTGTGGAGCACAAGTCCTATGAGTAATGGCTGAGTGAGCTGGAGTTGTTTAGCCTGGAGAAAAGGAGGTTCAGGAGTGACTTTATCACTCTCTATGACTGCCTGAAAGGAGGTCAGGGGTGTCTCTACTCCCAGGCAAGCAGCTACAGGAAAAGACGAAAAATCCAGCCTGTAGCTGGATCAGTGGAGGTTCAGGATGGACATCAAGAGGAATTTCTTCACAGAAAGGGTTATTAAACATTGTAATGGACTGCATAGGAAGATGGTGGAGTCACCATCCCTGGAGGGGTACGAGAAACAACTGGACATGGCACTTAGTGACATGGTCTATTTGATAATGTGGTGGTCAGTTAAAAGTTTGACTTGATGATCTCGGCTTCTCCAACAGAAATGGTTCTGCAGTTCCATGATATTTAATAGACTCAAGCGAACTTTCTGAAGAGTCTGGTAACCAACTTCCTAAAGAGTCTGAAGAAAGTTAGGGAATGTGCTGTTGTATTTGCATCAAGGAGATTGTCTTTGCCCACTGAAAGAACAAATCTAGGCATAATGATGGATGAGAAAACATTCATAATATTCCATTCCAGTAGACAATTATGGTAACAAATCAGGGCAGATTTTCTCTTGAATAAAGATTACATCCTCAGTTTTATTGTCCAGCTCTGCTAGAAGCCTATACATAATGGATGGATGCTATGTAAACGTTGAAGACAGAGCAGCACTAACTTCTGCATGGCATTCTTCTACCTAACAGTTTAGACCACATTGAGCAGAATTTCTTGTACATATGCAATTTTGCATGAGTGCCAGGGGTTGCAATCTTGACAACCTTGGTAACCTCTAAAGGATGTCCCAACTAAATGGTGAGTACCAATGCTCAGATTCATTTTACGGAGAATGAAGAGTGATATGAAGAGTTTTACAGCAGTGTTTGAACTGTATTTGAGTTTGTGAGGGGAAGGAAAATCATGCCATCTCCTGGTTTATATGCTATTCAGTTATGCTAGTCAGTTACCTATGTGCTCACTACTAATAAACTTGCATGTCAACTGTTTTAACTGTTTACTGTCTAGATTACTCCAAACACAGATTTTCAGTCAACTATTGAGGGAGTAATTTCATAATTTCTAAATGACCTGCAGAATGGATTTTAGTAAGGATACCCAAAACTAATACATGGAACTGAAGTGATAATGGAAATACAAAAGATCCTTGTGAAGTTCTCCCTTAGAAAATGACACTGTGTTTCACAACTGAATTTGTCTACCTTCAAGTTTCTGCTATTGGATCTTTTTTCTATCACTCTTCTCTTTCCTTTCCTGCTGCATTAAGAATCCTTTCTATTTGCAAAAGCCTTCTCTCCAAATGAGATACATATTCATTACAGCCATGTTGAGTATTTCTCTTCTATGGAAATGAAACAACTTGAGTTCTTTAAGTTTGCCACTCTTAAACTCTCTTGTAGCTCCTTTCAGAGCTTCCCTCAGACTTCTCTTGCAACTGCCAAAAGTGACAGAAAAACAGGGCAGAGTATCCCTCTATTACATTTCTTTCAATGTAGCTAAAAGATTCACACTTGCTTCTCAGCACCCCACTTCTGAAATGTTTGGGGACTTCATGCTCAGAGGAACCTCATGACATCCTCTATCCCTCAGCTGGAAGCTTCTGCCTCCTCTTCCTGAAGTACAGCTGCTCATCACGCACATGATCCTGTTTTGTATATGGAGTAAAATAAAGCTGCCAATTACTGTCTTCTGGCCCAGGCACAACAACACATCAGCTGTTCTAACAGTGTCATGAAAATTATATGAGAACTCTCCACATTAGCTCTCAAATTATCACAATGGAAGGCAACAATTCACAGAACCATAGAATAACTCAAACTGGAAGAGACTCATAAAGATCAAGTCCAAATCCCCGCTCTAAACTCTAATACTTTTTTAATCACAGGACACAATTTGTTTTCATTTAAGTGTGACCCTTCTGCTCTGTTTCTAGATGGAATTAATTTGCATTTGACTCTACTAAGCAGAGTTTGCTCTGTATGAAATTATTATATATTAAATAACTTTAGGGGAGAGCTTATGTTATTGCTGGTATAGCCTATAGGAAAAGCATATGGTAGTAGTTTGGGTTTGGTTACGTAGAAGAAAATATACTCTTTTTATTGCTCCCATCTCAGTTAATGGTAAATTATTATCTGCTTATTCATTACTCTTTTATTACTTAATCCTATTTTTGTTGCAAAAAATAAGAATCCTGCCAAGACGAGTTTAAACAGAGGGACAGACTCTTATCTACATATTTATTTACCTACTTATTTGCTTCCCTAAACAAGAGTATTTGCCTAGAAACTTGAACATGTATTTTGGTCTTCTTGATAGAAAATAGAAAATAAAGATATTTCAGGACTACCATATGTTATAAAAGCAATCCTGTACCCTAAAGTCATTCTATGTAACTTGATACCAAACACATAGACAAGAGAAAGAAGTAGTCACTTCCACATGGCAATTATAACTTTAGATAAGCTGAATTGTTGTATTTGTAGAAGCAAAAAAGGAATGTTCTTAGAATTTCTTCTGCTGTTTGAGCTGAAGAATTAATGGCAGTTGGCAAAAAATAAGTGGCAACAGATGAAGTAAGAAGGTAACAGAGAGAATTAAGAACAAAGCGAGGTCATTATGCTTTCCACATTGGAAACCATTGGAGCAGGCAATTACAGAGACAGCAAAGGGGATTTCAACTTCCAGTCTTTTGTCAAACTAAAAAGCAGGATTTGAACAGAAAATGAGTAGGCGACAAATTAGTCATATTTTAGGTGTAAGTCCATCTGCTGGCAAGTCCAAAGTCAGCCCAAAGAAAATCATGCTGTTGAATCATCACGGTAATGGTGGATCACCTTACTTAGCAACAAAAATAAATTAAGCAAAAGATTTGTTGGAATCCAGTGCCAAAGACTGAAATCCATAGCCTTGGATCATAGGAGATTCAGCAGATGCATTGGGAAACAGCTTTCATGTCTGCTTGCTGTGCACAGCTTCTTAGCACTGCATTGATTGTTCCAATCTATTGTCATAGATAAAACATTAAGATTATTTAAAAGCAAACTGAAATCTTTTGTGGTTCTATAAAGTTATGTGCAGTTATGCTCCTGAGAGGAGCAGGGAGTTGGACTCAGTGATCCTTATTGGTCCCTTTCAACTTGAGATATTCCATGATCCTATTATTCTATTAATTGTACTCTTACTTATGCCTATCTTTTTCCATTTAGACAACTGGTAGCCTGAAGTTAGGTATGAGAGTTATATTGGATGAGACTTACACACTTACTCCTCTAAAGTTTTCCCCCATTGTTGCTAAAATCCTTTTGCATGTGCTGTTTTTAATATTTATATTAACCAAAAAATGGACCACTTAAAAGAAATTTTATTAATAATCCTATAATAATCCCATATGGTTAAGGTAATGACATCCATGGCAACAATAAAAAGGTGCCCACAATTTCTACAAGAACTGATTAGCTTCCCCTAATAATGATTTTTGGCATTTAAGATACTTTCTAAGGATGCAGAAAAATAGGGCAGGTTTCAGCTCTTCCCATTGGTAATAAACTATTCCACAAATAAACATTTGCTCAGTTTCCTTCTTAGGAAAATTACCATTACTGCTTGCATAGATTTTCCAATATATAGGTCAATCTGTCCTAACCTTTTCTGAAGGAAAATGAGAAATGTTCCCTATGAACAATGCAAGATGTGTGTAATGGCACTGTTTGCAAACACCAAACAGCAGCAGACTCAAGAACTGCAGTATAAAGCTATCAATTAATTTTGTTGTAACTGTATGCACCTGTGAACAACTGCTTAATTAAAGAGGCAAACAGAAATCTCTCACAATAATGTTTCAAATTACTTACATTTATGTGACTCAATTAGTTGGAGTGGATAAATACAATTGGAAAGCTGCCATGTGGACTTCTGGAAATAAAGAGAAGATAGAATTGAATAGATACAAAACCAAATGGGAGGATTCAGGCAGATAAATACAGATAATTCTCAGAGGTTCATAGGACTATACAAACAGAGAAGACAAAAGAAAAAGATTCTATGCAAATATATATAAATACCTCATTTACTGTCACAGAGATCTGCGTTCACAGATCGGAATATTAAGGGGATTGTTTGCTTTGGTCAGGTTATGCATAGGGCTCAGGTTTGCTTTCATTTTGCCATCAGATGTATTCATCCAATTCCCTTTCCCCTTAGAGAGTGGCAGAGGTATTACATCTATTTTAGACATAGCAGAGTGTCTTGCCTAACTTCTAAATATTCCTCCAAAAAGGCACAAGTCTTCCACAATCTCTGGCCTATCTGATTGCCTAAATGCCTCAGATACTTCGCAGATGTTTGCATCAGGAATGCATTTTTGAAACAATCTCCTACAGGTTCCCTTTTCTAAGCTGTGGTTCCATTACAAAGCAGTTCCAAAGCCAGTGAACCAGGTTTGGGGGAGCCTAAACTAACCTGCAGAATGCTTTCCACGTGAGCACACCAAGTTTACCCTGTCATACCAGCTACATATAGTCCAAAGTGAAAAAATATGAGATGCGAGTGGTGTGGGCATGGAGTCTTGAGCACTGCAGGAGTGCTCCTCTTGGATTTCACAAGCTCCTGATGCAGACATAGCCTAAGGCATCTAAAACTACACCAGACACATTAGGCAGCTGAATTCCTTCTTCATTTTCATCTGCCTGCTTCAGAATAGGGTTTAACCCCATAAACATGCAAGCCCATTGCTGAAAATGCCTCTTTCTCACCTACACATGCAGTTCAGTATTGCTCAGTAGCATTTCAGGAAAGCCTGCTGCTGACAGACACTGTCTGCGATAGGATGTTTTATTAACACTGAATGATTGACACTGGGGGCAGTTAAATCGGGCTCTCCCTTCCTGAGAAGGCTCATTTACAAATGGTAGAGAGGATAAGAGGCAGAATGGATTATATTTCAAAGTTCTCTCAAGTGTAAAGTCCTAAATCTGTTCTAGATGTTGTTTGTTAACTCTGTCTTCTCAACACAACCCCTTCTACTTTTTCAAAATAATTTTTAAAAATACCTGTCTTACCTTATCTTACAATCCCAGGCATTCTGTTCCTTAAAGAGTGGCCAGGTACACCTGACTTGGTGTTTGGGTCAATGGTTTGTACATGTGTATTTCAACTGAGCAGTGGGATATTCTTCCAGCTGGGGAGCAGAGCAAATATCCAGGACAGAAGAGGGAACAAGGCTTGCTGAAAGCCAAGAGACAAGATGATAATTTTCTGTGGAAAAAGAATATCATTAAGACGTACCATTCAATAAAGATATCAATTCTTTGGGTCCTTTTCTCTGTTACTCTGGAATACTTACTATCATACTGGTTTATAACAGATAGGCTTTCAATATCCAAATGCATACAAAAGTTGGTCTCAATATTTTTGAAATTCACACTGAAATGAGTTTTATTAAGACAATCATTCATGGGTTTTAAAAGAGTATCTGTCCATTTGAGGCAGAAGGCCAATATATTTTCAATGTTTTGTGACACCTTTTACACTATGATAGTATATTAAAATTACTATATATTTTGTTTTCTTCACTTTCCTTCTTTACATTTGATTTCCGTCACCTTTCCTATTTATCATTTTTTGTAACTGCAGCTTGAAAATCTTAATTTTCCTCATAATAATTGCTTAGGTTTTTACTTTAATTCTATGTTTTCCACTTAGATCAAGGTCATAAAATATGTATAGCTGACCTTACTGTTATTTCCCTTCCCCAAAAAATCAAGTCATGCAGGTAAAGCTAAAGGACTCAAATAGATTTTTTAACCAACCCAATCTGGCTAGGAAAATCTACCTGTGACCCATAAGACAAAACTCCTCACACTTCTAATTGAAGTCAACTACCCAGCTGACAGGCAAATATGCTTTTGAGGGATCTTTTGCTGCTGTGATGATAGCATCTTGAAGTTGTTCCCAGATGGAGGGGAGGGAGGTAGAATTGAGAGTCAGAGAGTGTGACAGTCGCTCATCTATCTTGGAAACACGGAGAAACTTGGAAATGTGAATTAAATTAGGCTGTGAACACTTTTTCATGAGCACTTTAATTTAACTTAAGTACAAAATGTTGCTAAAGAAGATGATCCCTCCAACCTCTCCTCCCTGTCTCTCTGTTCCCACCTTTTCCCTTGTGTCAGCGTGTGAGATCTTATGGCTACCTTGTAAGAGAGATCTGGGAATTGATCCAACATCCAGCTTCCCAAGTACTAAAACTTTTGAGGTGGATCAATACTTTTGCATAAATGTTAATGGGAGGTGTGGGAGTGGAATATGTGGGCAGAGGAAAGAATGGGGGATTTAGCTCTTTCAGTAGTAGTTTAAGTCATCTCAAAGCCACTGTAAGGCACAGTCTGAGTTGCCCACAGGGCTGTGAGTGCAGCCCTGAGCCAACAGGACTGAAAGCCAACACTGCTCTTCACAGACAGCAAATATGTAATCCTAGGATAACTTGGAGGAAGGCTTCCACTTATAGCACTTGCTGCAGTTATTTTAAAACTAGTCAAACTGACATAAACTACATTGCAGTCTCAAAGATGAATTGTGATAGCAAAAAGGGCTGTTTAATACAAGTGAGAACAACTATTTCAAATGATTAAAATTAGAAAAATTCCATGCTTTCATTATTTATATATATATATATATATATATAAACATTTGTGTGTGTATTTTTGGGGATGTGAAGGACTCCACTGTCAGATTTCTTAAATGAACTGAAAGTTGCTTCTGTGAAAGCCTATTTTGATGATTATTGATCTAATCAAACTACACTTGTTTAAAAAGAGAATGTAAGGATAAGGGAAAGTAATGTTGTCAAAGTAAATATACAGTGTAGAGGGCAGTTTCCTCAGGAAAAAAGAAAAATGCCTTGGAAAAATGCCGTGGGAAGCCCCATTCTCAGTGCCATAAGTAAAAGGCTTATTGACATGTTCTCTATGCAAATTGTTACTAGAAAGTTCTCAGTTCTCTGTGTTATCACAGGTTGATTTTTGGTGCAAGAATTTCAATACTCTTAATTGTTGTCCCCCAGACCCCACCTTAACTCCCCACCCACAGCAGGGTGCACAAGTACCCCTGTCTGACCCTAAACTTCACCTTTGGCCTGGTGCCTTTTGCCCCTTGTGCTGCTTTGATCCAGCTCGCTCCAATACAGTGGACACCTTATTGTCTGCTATTTTTGTATTATTAAATTTACCTTTTGGACAATGGATTGAAGCTGTCTCTCTCTCCATTAATTTGCCATTGGGCCAGAGTCCCAAGGAGACTCAAAGGGATAGTCTGGGCTCAGACTCCAGGAAGTTTTGATACAAGAATACAGTTTCCTACCTACTTTTGAGTGACAGATTATTGTTTTTCTTCTCCATGTGAGATATCTATGTGCTACACATCCATAACAAACCAAGTGAAGTTCTCATGTGAAAAGACCTTGTCATCTTTGAAAGTTCCTCTCTGCTTTCCAGCACAGCAAAAAATGTCATTATCTTCTCCTGTTCAATGAAACTGTGAAGATAGAATTTGCATGCTATTTGTCCGACTGATATCCAAAGTGGTGAGAGGCAGGACAAGGCTGCGCAATGTTGGCACAGTAACCCATCAGAGTCCCATTGCCTGTCATTGAGCAGAGTGCAGAGTGCAGCGCTGAACCTGCGGGACTCTGACCCTGTGTGATGCCTGCTGTGCACTCCAGAGTGAAGGCTGAGGGCCCGAATGATACTGTATTACATTATTTCTTTTCTTCCAATATGTCCTCAGCCTACTATCAGTGGCTGGGCAGCTGGAGGAATACTGATGAGTCAAATGAGGAATATCTCTTTAAGTTGAAAATTGTGCCCAGTTCAGAAAAGNACATATATACATATATATATATATAATGTAGATGTGAGCCCCCAGTGAACTGGTTATTCAAGCTCCTGTTATTAGATGCTTCTGGGCTGCAATTTCACTTCATTTTGAAGCAGAAGTCTACAACAGGTCAGGTGAGCAGGTGAGCAGCAGACTAGCAAAATGTGTTTCTTTGCATTGACTGTAAAGGATGATTTAAAAAGTAGGAAATTACAGTGCAGGGATCCTATACAGGCAGCAGGAATCCTATCACTGACTACAGAATTTGTTCTTAACTATCATCGTCATCATGCTAATCTCTAATAAAACAAAAGATAATAGGCAAATCTTTAAAGATCATGTTTGGCTTCAAATTTGTATGGCCTTTTACCCATGGCATTCAAATCTGCCACAAATTAATTAAAGTTTTTGAAAAAAAAATTTCCCATATTCCTGCTATTCTTGACTGAATTGGCAAATTCTTCTGCCCAAAGATTATTCCAAATGGCATGATCATAGTGAAGGTGCATGTAGACGTAATAAATGAATCAAAAATACACAGAAAACTTTTCAGGTTTTCAAGAAAGACCTGTGTTAGTTTTCCCCTCAAGTTCTAGAGTAAAACTGTAATTTGAATAGATTTGGCAAGAAAATAATCTTACTTAAGACAGTTGAACTGCAATGCCAATTTCTTTACAGAGATATATTGATTCCTCCTTGCAAAATATTGCTTCAATCTAAGTTTTGAAATTGAAAATCAGTTTTGAATGGCAAAATATTGTTTCTTCCATGTTCTGTTTCCAGAATGCTTTTGTGCTACAAAGGCATTTCACCATTATTCTCCCTAGTTTCTTTATCTGAATAAAAAAAAGGAGAAGAAAAAAACTTTGATGCATTGTCATGCTGTGATGGGATATGTTTTTTGATGTCTTTGCATTGCCTTATTGGTCTTTATTATTTAAATTCCTGGTTTAAATTTATATGATGAATTGAAGTCTAGGGGGGGTATACCCATATTAACTGTAATCCAGCCAGCACTTTGGAGTTTGCTGCTACCCATATTACTTTTGATTTCTGTGGCAAATCTCCAGGTTTGAAGTTTCATTGCAAGTGCCTGAAATCGGAGTATGATGAGCGTTGTTATTTTCATTGTTTGGAAAACAAAAATGTACCTCTGATAATTTTTGTCTTTGATTACTGCTTCTTCAAAGGATTTAAAACAGAATGAAAGCCTTTGAAAATTTAAGAGATGAAGAGACATGAGAGTTATTCTGTATGCACCAGATAAACAGATGTCTTAGCTTTCAAACTAAACCCAGAAAATATAATCACAAGCTTCATCAGAAACAGATAACAATCTAGGTGCACAGTACTTTACATTTTACTAATGTGCAGTGGGAGAAATAATAATACTACTTCCTTCACTTGTCTAAATATTTGTTTCAGACTAACAGCTCAAAAAACATGTTAGTAATAGCAAACAAAATATGATAAATTCCTTTGAGGGGGAAATATTCTCAGCATAATGTCATTATAAGCACAAGTAAACACACTTTGAAATGTATTTGCAAATAAGTAAGACGCTCATAACACTGAAGGTATTAAATTGTGAATTCCCAAATTAATAGGTATCAGATGTCACAAGCGCTTTTCATCCTGTATTAGAGTCATACTCAAAAGTCCCAATAAACTTAAATTGAAGTTGTAATCATCCTACAGATGACTACTTGACAGGACACATTCTTAATATGTGGAGAAAAAGCCTGCTTGGAAATATGTAAAACTGTTTAGAAATAGCTGATGGTGTGCATTACTAAGCCAGCCTCTGCAAAATAACTTCCAAGAAATTCTGGAATATGGACAGATTTAAATCACTTTCAGATGAATAAGAATGTAAGACCCTTGTCTTCTCATGCAAGTGATTGCTTCATTAGCAATTGCACTTCCATCTAGAACTCAAAGGAGAACTTTGTCTTCTTGGTGGCACCTGTGTCTACATGGCAAGGATCTACAGAGTGACCCTTCACAACCAGCCCAAGAGGCACGTACTGATTCATCACCACATTGGTTTGGGCCAGTTCCTCTGATGGTCCTCAATTGGCTGGCCACATTTCTTTCCTAAAAAGTCTCCCTGCAGCTCTTATACTGCATTTAAATTTTTGTGTGTGTGTATTTTCAGTTTACAGGGTCTGAATCGATGTCAGAACTTGTGTTTCCATCTACAAGCTTAAAGATGTATAACATAAAGCTGAGGGGAATTGTGTGGCTAAAGATAGTGAGGGTGCTCAGGAATGAAGTCTCTTGGGACAAAGTAGGAGGCTGTTGAGGGAGAAGTGATAATATCTTATGTGGTTTGGACACTGAGGTAAGGTTCACTAAGTGATTATTTTCACATGTGTGCCCTGCCTTTGATAGAGGTAGTTGTAGTGCAAAATGATAAGGTAAGTAACACTTAATTAGTGTGAATTATTGGGTGTCCAGCCCATTGCTTGCGTCATTTCACGGTAAACACATACCTTTAGACCTGATTCTAACCTTGATTTACACTGATGTAAAACAAGCAAAATTTTAATAGTATTCATATCTATGGAAGAAAAGAGCTGCTTTGAGTCAGAACTCTTGTGGATGCTACATTTTGTCTGCTGTCTTGTCTTAGTGTATTTAAGAACTATGTCATTCTTAAAATACATAAATAAGATATTTAATAATTCAAATACTTGGTGTATATACAAAACTGGAGTTGAGTTTACGTTACTTTCCATGCTCTGTTTTCTGTTTATGCTCCTTTCATGCTGGTACTGGTGTGCCCTAATTTGTTTCTCCCTTTCTCTAGGTCCCACTGTCTGATTCCCTTTGACATCAGCTTGGTCTTATATCAGTGGAATATAAAACAAATCTTAAGGGAGATCTTTTCCTGTTCTGGCAGTTCTCAAGTAGCTGAACTTCATTTCAAGATGGTTTGATTTGGTTTGGTTTGGTTTGGTTTGGTTTGGTTTGGTTTGGTTTGGTTTGGTTTGGTAGCCTTTATATGGAGAGAGGAATGTTATCAAATAACTATGCATATAAATTCCTATTTATAGAAAATGAAACTATTATAGCAACATAAAAATCAATGTTTGTCCTATTATTTTCTGCAGGCAGTACAGTACATTGCAACATAGTTTCTCATTAGATTAAATCAAAACTCTTCTTAAATACCATTTTACCAGCTGTTACTGATGAAACTGTGAAACAAACTGTTTGTTGTATCCGATATGTAGCTCTCTGGCATGCATCTTTGCCAACTTTACAACAGCTGTGTATAATGTTTAAAGAAACAAACACATCCACTGGTTATTCTTCAGTTTTATTAAAATTCACCTTTCTTTTTACTTCTGAAGCATTCTATATTTATGCTAATATAAATTAAATCCATTACCAGTAGAAATACTTCAGGGTGAAAATATTCCTATAAGCAATCACACATTAAGAAATTACTTAGGAGAATGGCTTAATTTTTGTTATTTATTTTTGCTTGGGGTTTGAGTTTTTGTTTTCGCTCTAAGAAAGATAAAATATAGTCTGTGCAGAGACTTCCAGGGCACACTGAGTGTTAGGTCTGTGTATCAAAGACACATTCATATGTCTGAAAACTTGGGCCCTCTCGAGTTTCTGGATGCTGTGACTCCCAAAACAAATCTCAGCCTATCCAGTGTAATTTATATTTAATCCCTGATTTCATAGGGGTTCTTCTGTGAGCTGCAAACAGTGGAAGCAGACCAAGCTTCTGCAAAATGACAGTGTGGCTTTTGCCTGCTTCAGTCTATCAGGCAATACAATCCCACAGCCACGAGACCAATATCCCAATACTGGGAGAAAATTTCAACCATGGGAGAAAATCTCAACCATGGGACAAATTGCAGATTTCCTTCTATGTGCTAATCCCAGATCTAAACACTGATTCCTTTTCTTGTTTTGTCTATTCACTGCCTTTCTGTTTTGCTTTCCTGTTTGGAAAGTAAGGGTAATAATAATAATATTTAGCTTCTTCAGGAGATGAGATTTTGCTTTTCACTAGTAAACATAAAGAAAAATAATTCTACTATTAGACAATGTGGGACTAGGGGAATAGACATGGAAAAGCTAAGATAAAAGAAAAATTTTGGGAAAGGCTGAGTTCACTAAAAGGGGTAGGAGGGGGAACACAACTTAAAGAAAACAGAGGGTAAAGAAAGCATAACAAAAGTGGAGCTCAGAGCATCAGCAGATGTTCGTTCATTTGCTGAAGGGTGAATGTCATGCTAAAACAACCTTCTTGCTGAAGAGTGAGCACAACTGAAGTCAAAGTTTAAATGCCATAAAGGAAAATAAAAGTCAAAGAAAGGGATACTGAGAATCACTCAGAAAGTGTTTTACACAATGAAATAAATGAATGGGGAAATAATTTGCAGATTCGCCCCCCCCCCCATTCAGTGGCAGCTGGAATCAGAGCTTACCTTGCAGTCAATGTATTAGCAGTTCATGGCACAGGGATCACTGCCAGCTGAGGTTTAGTTGAAATCTTGTCCCTGGTGAAGTAAATGGTAAAATCCTTATTATCTCCAGTGGGACTATGAATTTGCCCCCTGAAATTGGGACTTCTATCAGGAAAACCAGCTGTTTAAGTAAAGTAAATTAATTTAGGCACTCAATAAGGAAAGGTAAGTATTTAAATATGCATGAGAAAAATACTTAACTTGGCAACAATGTAAGAAACATACTAGAGAAAAATTGAGCATAGACCTCAAAATGAGACTTGATAGGAAACTATTATTATTTTTAAGTTAAAATCATTTACAAAATACCAATATTTGTTCTGAATTCTATAAAAATAAATAAGACAAGTTCCTTGCCCTGGAGAGATTTCGTTCTTAATAAGACATGACAAACAAATGCAAGGCACGTTAAAATAGGTAGAAGAAAAAAAAAAAAATAAAAAAAGCTGAAGTATTTAAAACTAAAGACTGTAAAGATGTGGGGAAAAGACGGAATAGCAAGTCGAAGGTATAATCTAAGAATCATATCCAGTTACAAGATTGCTTGCTTGTGCAGAATTGTACACAAACCCCATGCACCCTGCCCAAATTCCAACTACACTTGTGTCCCTTGAACTACATAATTGCTAAGAAATTTAAGTTTTTATCAACCCATTTAAGTTTACAAAATATTTTGAGATGACATATTTTATTTTCCACCTGGCAGAATCAGTTTTCTTAAAAAGTTCATTAAAAGTTTACAAGAAGAGCTGATCCTCATCCAAATTAAATATCAAATACTTGAGCACTCATTGTCTGTGTACATACTAAATATTTATATGTGGTTTTAAATTTCAAATTGTTTTTTCTATTGAGCATTGAGTTCTTTCAAAGAAGAGGTCAGCGAATGGATTCAAAAACGAAACATACCTCTTTGCTAGAATGATGTCAAGATAGGTCTCTCATCAGCTGCCCACCAAGTTTACTGCTTATTTTAAGTGATATTAATTAATGTTAGTTAATGACCAACACTTTTTAAAATCCCGAAGTAGAAATCCTCTACATCGTAATCTCAGTATTTCTAAATCAGTGCATTTAACAGGATTACTCAGGAGAGATTTGAAAAGGTAAGACTCAGAGTGAGACTTTCCTTGACTGAATTGCTTCTGGAGGACCTTCAGGCAGACTGTTCTGTGACAGACCATCTCTGGAGAGATTTTGCCTGAGTTCTTCTAAAATTTCTTTCTTGCTCATAATTATCCATATTGAAATCGGGGAAAATGGCCACTACACACAGGCATCTGTCTTACTGCTAGGAAGGTTATCTGTATATCATGTCTCGCAACATGGAAGATGACCAGGCACCAATGAGGGAAACTGAAAAAGCAAGTTTAACAGCTTAAGCATTACAGATCAATGGAAGAGGAAAGTAGCAGGCTCTCACATCTTTGGATCCTAGAAGACTTTCTCCAAACTTAAATCTTTGTCATATGGATGCAATCCAGGTGAGAGGGTAGGCTGAAAACTCAGAAGGAAGATAGATTTTAATTTAATGAATGGCTGAACCAATGGAGGGATGAAAATACTACGTACTGGTAAGGTATTTTTCATAAAATAGCTTCAATTAATTTAGCCTGCAGAGTAACTGGTTAGTGATGGATAATACATTTTTGTAAAAGTGAACCCTCATGCTTCTTTTATTATAGCAATTTAAAGTTTTATTAATATAATGTAAAAAGAGGTACTCTTTGAAAGATTAACACCAATATCTTCAAGTATTGGCTTAATATTCAGCATACACATTGCATTCTTAAAAAATCAGAGCATATTAAAACAATTTCACTGCACAGTCATGCTTCATGTAATTTTTTACACCATTCTTGATGCCTCAAGATCCTTTCTGTGCAGTAAATTGTCAGAAAATTTAAGCACCGCCTTGTCTGCTACTGGATTCTGGCTGATAGTATTTGCATTTCAGTGGATGGCACCCTATAACCAAATCATACTGGGGAAATTGTTTTACTACTGCACCTTAAACATGACCATTATATTGGTATAAATTACATCTTTATATTAGATAAGGTAGTAACAACAGTAGGTAAGAGTAATAAAAACAGTGAAGAGATTTTGAAGTTGTAAGGAGCATAAGGAGGGATGCAACATTTTGGAAAAAAAAAGTTAAAGCAAATTCTGCTTCAGAGAATTGTGAGGACAATCTGAGGCATGTTCTCAAATCAGCTGTGGAAAAGGTCTCAAATTCTTTCAGCTTTCACACTGAGTCTAATGACAATTATCCCAAAATAGAAGAGTGATTACATAGGTCATCTCTTTCAGAAAATCACTTTATCTTCACATTTATCTTCTTGGAAATCTTAAAGCTGCTAGATGCATACAGTCAGAAATAATGCTACACTTATCCACAGTTAGTGTATCCTTATCTGTAGTATTTTAAATCCAGTCTCCTTTATCCTCTCCTGCCTGTTTCTGCCAATCTGATCCCTATGCTTGCAGTAACCTTCTTATTACTTTGTGGGCTAAAGTTATCAATATCAAAGTAGTAGAGCCATGAAAATTAAGAAGTGGAAAGTTGGGATTGCAATTCTATAATAAAACAAACATGCTTTGCTGCATCTCCTGTGGGCGAGATGACCCTGGATGGAGGTTCATGGCCTGTGGTCTGAAGTACAATTTACCATTATATCCTCAACAGTGCAGTACTTCCCTGATTGGTTTGTTCAAGCAGGGTGATTAACACTGTAGGCTTCCAAATTACCTATTTAATGTTTTAAACAGTGGAGTAAAAGCACAACAGGTAAGTTGCAAAACAAAAGGTGTTCATAATGACATCATGGAATTATGCAAGGGTGGATTGAAGCCCTTATTTAAGCATGACTGATTCCATAACTCTTCAGTAGTAATGCTTATCTTTTGCTTGGTTATTCAGCCTTTCAAAATCCTGCTCTGTCACAGTAGACAAACCCAATTCTGAAAGGAAGCTTTCTTTTTATTTTTATTTTAATATTGTCTTGTAGAAAAAACTTTTTAGTTTGTTTTCTAATTAGACACTCCCAAAGATCAAGAATTAGAGTGCTTGCTTCATCTTTAAACAGCTGGTTTCCCAGCTGGGTTTGTGTAATGACTTCACTAATTTCCTTTCTTTTAATGTGTTTGTTTTCTATTGGTTCGATGCATTGTTTGGAGTTGTAGTTCCTTTGCAAATAGTACTGCTTCCGCTGTTTGAGTTATCTTGCAGTCAATTCTATAACTCTGATTTATGAGCTAACCTATTTTATCCAAGTCTGCTTTATGATGAACTGTAATACTTTTAGGCTTTCTGGTTTTTCAGCTGCTGTTTTGTTTTCAGGAATCTAAAAAATGCTCTTCCAAGATATCATTACATGTTAGCAGAATGTTTCCATGTATAATGAAATACCTTTAGGATAATTTGCTGGAAACTTTCACAGTCTCATTAGTAGCGTTCTGTGTGTGCCTTCTCAATTTTATGTGTTTGTCATTCACAAGACTGAACTTTAAGGGGATTTTGTTGGAGCTTTTGTTGAGAAAATATGATGATTTAAATTCCTGGAGAAAGTAGCACTGTAAAATTGTAAAGTTTCAAGATTGTCATTAAAATTTCCCTTTCTATGAAACTGTGTTTTCTATTCTAAGAGACACAATGCAGTCTGTACTTTGTATGTTTTAGTATTTATTAATCATAAGAAATGCTGTGAGTTTCAATGTTTTTATGAGTGTGTATGAGATTTTAATGTGTAATTTTGATTTTGCTTCGCAAAAGCCTTTCAAGGCTGGAAAAATTTCCTTCTGAAAAGAAGTTTCCATTTTCCTTTTTCAGTACAGGGACCTACAGCTTGAATATGTACCTGCAAAAATTTTAGCTCTCTTTTCACTTCTTTATCCATGTTAATTAACCTAAATATTCTTATTTCACAGAAGGGGAAACAGAGCAAACCAATGCTCTGCTAAATAAGTAACAATGCTCCACTTACCTTTATTTGTAGTTTTCTTCTCGTGTGCTTTTTAAATGTTTCCGCTTTTTTCACTTCTCACATCTTATGACAGGATTCACATAATGGCACATATTTTCTTTTTAAGGAATTCTGTAATTTTTGGTCTCCAGTAGAGCTTGATCTTTTTCCCTGAAGTCAGATAAGACAATCAGTGGAAAACAAGGAATTTCAGGGACCTGCTGACATTTTTAAAGCCATAGATAGAAGAGTAGGTCTGAGGTACCTTACTGCAAGAAGTACCACACAACAGAAAACACAGCAAGGCAGGATTACAGCCTTTTTCCTGAGGCATGTCCATCCTCTCTGTGCAGAATACACTGACACCTACTCACCTCTTAACATCTCAGCCAGAGCCAGCCAGTGGTAAAAGGTTTACTTGGGCACTGTCAAGGTTTGCACTGAGCTTTGGAGGCAATTTCAGGCACTTTTCATACCTGTCAACCAGTTGCTGCCATCAACTTGTTGCTGCCCTTCAGCTGCCCTTGCTCCTTTCATTGCTTGTCCCTTCATATGCCAGCACTCTGCTATCAATTCAGATCTGCTAAAGGTAGACTTTACCTGAAACTTTTTTTTTGTGACTGGACACAAGGCAAAGCTGGGGAGAGTCCCAAGACAAGTAAAAATCCCTGTCATCCTTTTGTGGAGCTAGTACAAAGGCCAGAATTTGAATTGCCTTAAATTAAAATCTGTGGACCATAAGCCTGCTGAATCTCATGTGTCACTCTAGAAACTTGACTGATTTCTCATAGCTACTATTTGTATAATAACTGTATGGTGAAGATTTTAGAGATCCCTCATGGCAATACACTCTGCCACTTTATAAAATAAGTTTATCTGGAGATTATCAAAAACTCAAGAGTGAAATCATACAGCTCCTTAAAGTAGTGTGCAGCCTACTCTATTAAGTACAGATTTTTTTTTTCTTTCATACTATATGAACTATGTTTTTAAATACCTGGAGTGTATATAATCATCATTCCTATGGTAAAAGCCAGAATTCTCCTGTGAGATACTAATGTTCTATTTTTAATTTACTGGTTTCTATAACACACAGCAGTAATTATGTTTATTCTCAGAAACCAAGTGTTCTCAGGGTGGGGCTCTTTTGTTTTGTACTTTGCAAGCAAAAATTGCAGCCTGTAAAGTAATGATGCAGTGTAAGGCCAGAAGGCACAAACATTTTTTCTTACAGCCTCAGCCATTTTCCAGGTATCTGCTTTATGGACTAGCCATGCTGTGAACTGCCACAACTCTGGCTGACTCTGCTCAGAGACAGCATGTACCTGGCTGGATTTATTAGCTCAGGGGCAAATGCAAATACGATTATGCTGCTGCCTAAGCCAGCTTAGATCCAAAAAGAGTCAAGTATCCTTCACATGGCAGAGAAATGAAACTCCTGTAATTTAAGCTGGTCTTGTGCTAGCCAGAATGGATGTTTCAGCACTGTGTTCCCAAAATTAGAGGTAGAAAGGAGAGTGATGCCCTGCTACTAATTTATTAAGGTTGGCATGATCTTACTTGGTATGTCTACACTGATAAACTAAACAAGCCTGGAAAGCATGCTGAAGCACTGGTCTCTGCTTATTCACATTGCTTAATTGCTAGTTTATTTCCTGTATTTTTTTCAGAGGGCTTCATATTGTCCTTTTCAAAAAAAGTGTGTCTAGGGTGGAGCCAGCCTTCAGCAACTTTACCACAGCGGGTCCCTTCAACCTGGCCCTTGGGTCATTCCCAGGCTGACTTGTACTTAGCAGTAGACTCTGCTTCATTACTCCCTTTAACTCAGGTTCAGCATAACTGTGACAACCTGAGCTGGGTCCTGTAAAACAGATTTGAGCTTCATCTTTCTTCTGAAAGATGAAGGGTCCCTTTATCCCTCCTGGTACAGTGTGTTAGTGTTAAAAACAGTGCACTGGGATAGTATGCGAGTCAGTAAGATGAGGTAGCCGAGCTGTTGGGACTCTGCCCTCAGGGAAAGAATTGGAGACTCTGAGACAATACTTAAAAAAAATACAAGATACTCTATTGTCTATTATATCTTGAGCTTTTAAATTAAATAACCTCTGAAAAGGGGAGGAATGTCTTAGGAGAGTAAACAAAATAGTACTTAATTTAAAAGGTTCTTTGGCTTTAGAAACAATCTGTTTGATAATGGCACCTGCCAGCTTTCACATCAGGTAGGGTTGCTGCTTATGGAGGCCGTGCGCATAATTTTTTTTTCTCCCCAGTTCCACTTGTATTTATTGCTGTCCAACAAATAAATGTATTTCTACAACTGCTAGATGTTACAGAGTGTTATATCAGCTGCACATCTCCATAGTTACTGTTTACAATATCTTCCTTTGCTTAGAGTCTTGTGTCAATAAGCTTCTGCATTTGAAAGTAACATGTCTTTATTTTCCAGCTAAAGAGATTACTCCCCTCACCAGCTTGCTGACTAAATGAACATATAGGCAGATATTCCTCTCATATATCTTTGGCCATCTAAAACTAAGCATCTATCCTGACATATCTCTTCCACTGTCTAAATGTAGTCATGTAGCCTAAGCCAGTTTCCTAGGCTCCCTGTATAAACAATGGAGATAGTTGCAAAAAACCCCATGATTCATTCAAATTATTTTAGATGGTTACCTTAAGAAGTCTGAAATAAGATCCAATAAGATATGAACGCCTACACCTCCTCTCACAAGTGGCATCTAATTTTTTCAGATCAAAAAACCAAGGCTATGAAAAGTTTAATTGCATAGGCCCTAAGATACTGTTGCACAAGTACAGCAAAAAACCCCCTCACAGACCTCCAAGATGGAGCAGCATTCAGATTTTCCCAGTCTTTCATAAGATGTTCTAGATTGAAGATGACTATTTGTCTTTCATTCTTATTACCTAGGTTAAAACAAAATTAAGTCTAAAAAAACCAAAAAAAGATTCATCTATCTTGTGATTTTTAAACATCTCTTTTTTTTCTGTCTTGTAGGCTAGGAGCTCCTTCAAATACCTCAGCTGATATCTTAACTGATAGAAATTTATGTAATACTTCTAGAGAACTGTAATACTTCTGGGAAGTAAAACTAACATCAGAACTGTATCTATGACCTTCATATTTTTCCTTTGAACTTGCCCCATCACATGTCCTGTATCTGGCATATTGTACAGGTTGCATAAATTACAGTTGTCATCGTGGCCTTGTGTCTTCATGAGACTAAAATGCCTTAATAATTTTTATTGCCGTTTCCTGATGCCCTGTTCATTTTGTTGCTATCCTCTTGGACTCTTCATTAGTTTAAATTACACTGAGTCAGAGACTTGTGAGTCTACTAAATGAAAAAAGTTTAAAGTCAGGAAAAGATTGCTTATCATGTTGAGTCGTCTCCACTTCCCCTAGGCCCAATGACATAATCTCTTAAATATTTTGATATTCAGAACATGAAGTACTCCATTTTTTCACAAAACATGTGACTGTTCTGAGACAACCACATCTCAGAGGCCATCTTATGAGACCAGTGAAAAAGCTATTGCGATGAAAAAGTAGCAGAAATAAGTAGGAGGGAAGGAAATAACATCTAAACTCAGCTCTGTGAATCATAGAGAATAATCTTTAATATATTCAGTACCTAATAACAGCACTTCCTCATGGGCCTGTTTTTCCTGTAATGGAAACATTTTATAAAGTGGTCCCACCATCAAAACCTTCTTCCAAGTCTGCAACACTTAACACCACCATCTACCTGATCTTCACCTATGATGCATAGCTGAAGTCCTTAGTGACTACACATTTTACACAGGGAAAACTTTAAAAAAAGTTTGTGATAAAGCATTTATGATTACTCTGCTACAATGTATATGGTTGCCAGGAGGTACCAGTGTAAAACACAAAATGTCCTTTTGGAGCACAATGAAAAACTCTTATTTGTCTTAAGCACTGTCATTCTTATTAAAAGAAAGAAAAGAGATAAAACCAGAAATGCTTCAGATGTCATGGTTTAACCCTGGCCAGCAACTCAGCCCCACACAGCCACTTGCTCACTCTCCTCTGGCAGCACAGGGGAGAGAACTGAAAGAGAAATAATGCAACAACTCATGAGTTGAGATAAAGACAGTTTAATAGATAAAGCAAAAGCCATGCATGCAAGCAAAGCAGAGCAAGAAGCTCATTCACCACTTCCCATGGGCAGGCAGGTGTATTCAGCCTTCTCCAGGAAAGCAAGGCTCTATCAGACCTAACGGTGACATGGGAAGACAAATGCCATCACTCCAAACATTCCCCATTTCCTCCTGTTTCCCTCACTTTGTATGCTGAGCATGATGCCATATGGTGTGGGGTATCCCTTAGATCAGTTGGGATCAGCTGTTCTGATTGTATCCCCTGTCAACTTCTTGTGCATCCCCAGCCTCCTCTCTGGTGGGCTGGGATGAGAGAAAAGATCTTGTCTTACTATAAACATGGCTTAGCAACAACTAAAGCAATAGTTCCTCATCATTGTTATTCTCATACCAAATCCAAAGCAGAGCACTGTACCCTCTACTATGCAAGAAAAAGAACTCTATTGCAGTAGAAGCCAGGACAAGAACCTAAAATGGCCCAAGCCTGAAATGAAAAGGAATGCCTACTAAGGGCACTATTTATTAGATAATAATGAATTGAAATAGAGACATAGCTACAGATCTGGGGAGGCCAAGCACTTCTGAATGACTGCTTTAGTGAGCTGTCTACAGAGTCAGACTTTATTACATCCTCTATCTCTGGCCGAGAAAACCTTAAATTCATTATTGAACAGTGACTTACCTTCAGCAGGAGAGCTGTAGGTCACAGTGCCCATGCATTGTGCCAGTGTAAGAATTCAGCTTTAACTCTTCCATCCTTTCTTCCTCAACATGAGAAAATAACGAGTAGATCTCCCTTGTCCTGCTCAGATGATATGGAAACTTCTACCTCTCCATTGCTCTTTTCAAACTAAAACACTGCTAAAATCAAGTGCAAGCAGTATGTATTCCACCTGCAATTTGTAATGGCATGTGTATCTTTGTTTTATGAAAATATTACAGAGAGTCTATATAGCTAGATGTCTTAAAGAGATGTTATCAGGAAACTTGTCATTTTTGATTGTAGCTAGATTCCAGTCTAGAAAATGAGGCTTGCAAAATCCAAATCCTATGCAATTTTTGCCTTGAGAGGACATCTGGTGCATTAAACAATTACGCCAAATTTGAACAGTGTTGTTTAAGAGCAACAGAACTAGAATCCTTTGACCAAGGTCCAAGACCTAAAATCATAAGACTTAATTGTTAAAAATGCAAAAAAGTAAGTTAATTTTAGATGGAGTCTGTCGTGAAGCAAAGGAATTCTTTTTCCTGGTTTCCTAACTAAAAGTTGACTGAAAACATTGGAGAATACAGCCACATAGTATCTTTGAACACATGCTTTATGTTAGAGCATAGAGGCTGCAAGGTTTTTCACTGTTCTCTGTTAAATCATGCATTCAGTTGTTTCCATTTATACAGCATCAAAGCAGTTGAAATCCAATTGAAAAGTTTCTTTAGACAACCATTGTGCAGGAACATGATGTCAATATTAATAAAGGCTGAATTTCCCCTTGGCTCACTTCTTACAGATAAGCTTTTCAATAATACACTGCTTGCACCAAAGGTCTGATGGGACTGGGAATAGTAAAAAACACTAATAAAAGAATGTTGAATGTTTTTATATTAAATTTCCCCACAGGCAAACTGAAAAGCCTACTTAGAGTACGCCAATCAACATGGCACTTATTAAATGTAACAAGAGTCCTGTTACAACAGATCTTTAAAGCCCCTAAATATGAATTAGAAAGTAAAGACAAAAGACAATTACAAATGTATTTCTAAATTGAAGCCCTGGACACCTCACCTGATACTCGCGAACATGACACTATGCTTGATCTTCAAAAAGACTCCATTTTTATCAGCCTACAGCTATAATTTTATTACTGCTATTTACTGTGGTTAAGAATGTTATCCTTTCCATTTCCAGTCTTTTAAAGTACATTTTTATGTTTGAGAAAAATACTGTAATTATTTAGAAATACATGAAGTCAGCAAATAGGGTACAATATCCACAGAAGTTTGGGCTGGGTAATGTAAGGAAAATTGAAGTATCTGAATAAAAGTAGTGTCTACAGTTAGGCCAATTAGAACAAAGGCTTATGTCTTCTAATCAGAACATGGACAACTGAGTGCCTGAAAAACATTTCATTGTGAGGATTACATCTGTTACACAAAGGCTCATCTCTCACACCTGAATTTAAGCAATTTTTTCCCCCTGTCAAGGTAGTGACAAATATATTAAATCTGTCTGTCTTCTGAGATTGCAAACCCCAATCTGAGATTTTGCCTTGGGCAGAGCAATAAAAAATAAACTCAATTGTTAAGCATAAGGTTTATTTTCTGCAGATGGAAAGAGAAACCAAAAATAATGCAGGACCTTTTGCAGGATTGTAGTTTGTCTGTAAACAACCAGATTAAATTAATCTAAATTGCTGTGATAAATTCAAATTCCTAAGAAACTAGGACAGTTCCTAAAACAGTATTGGCATTTGTGTTAATTGGTATGAATTTATTTGGAAAGAGAGGTGCATCTTATTAAACATCTTATTAAACAAAAAGAAAATAACAAAGCTTTTGTGAAATTCATACTAACACTGAGGATTTTTTTTTGAAGCTGCAAGCAAAAGGACAAGCCAATGGTTATCCAACTCTGTTCTATGGACTCAGTAGTTTTCTAAGTTTGTCATATGAAAACTTAAATGTCATTTGAAAATGCTGACAACTCACTAAATATGTTCCCATCACATTTGATGAGACAGCACTGGGGATCTTTCAGGTGATTTTCTATTTATATTGGATCATATGTTACATTTTTCACAAAGCTATACTTTATTAACAGGAAAAGCAGCAGTGCCTGTCTTAAAATATTACCTAGGCTATGGAATACTTTGAAACCTTAGCTTAGGACAGTTTTCTCTTTCCCATGGCTCCCAACTCTGAAATATATAAAATACATCTTGCATGTATGGATTAGTTCTGAAATGAACAATTTAAGTGTCATAGTTTCCAAGATGAGTTAACACTTGATAAATATTTTAATTAATGTTTCAATATAATTCAATTTTATTTATTCAAAGTTTACTTAAGCAAAAGCTGAAAAGATATTCCAGCAGGTATTTGTTGGGTTTTTGCTGTAGGCTTGCAGAAACAGATTTAACTGTATGATCTTTGTAATACTGCTGGAAATATTAGTGTTACCAATAGCTATATTGCAAGAAAAATGTATTTCCCATATCCAAACTGGAAAATATCACCAGGTATCAGCCATTTTTTGATGTGATAGCTAGCAAGTTTATTCACCAAGTAGCAACTAGATCAGCAAGAGGTCTTTCTCTTTTACACGCAAAATTGAAACTAACTAGTATGTGATAGAACAGCAGTTCTATAAGGTGTGTGAATTAATCATAAATTCATTCTGTCTATTGAAAGACAAATAAAAACAGACTGGTGAAAACAAGTTATGGATTTCAATAGTAGATAATTCTCACATAAAGTTCAGAAAAATGTTAGTAAGACCAATAGGTCTGAAGACAGAGGAGATGAAAACAGAGAAAAGACCTGGTATCACCTTGGGAAGGATCATGAATCTGGAGGAAAATGAGCTTGACTTACTGACATAACTCATAACTGACATATTTTAAGAGAGATATCAAGAAAATGCAGAAAGCAAAAAGCAAAATACAGAATTTTAAAATATTGCTAGCAGGTCAAGAATTAAAAATCAAGAAATAAAAAATCAGACTGAATAAGACACTGCAGAAGTTTTTAAAACAAGCAACAAAGTAAGTCTTCAAAACCAGAAATGAGAATATTGAAAGGAAGCTGTATCCTATACGCAGTTGCTGCTTTTTTCATTTCATCATTAAGTAAAAGAATACCTTGGGTTTCAATAAGAATGTGGCAGCTCCACTACAGTAGAAAAAGACAGATAAATAACAAGAATGACATAATAAACTCATAATTATTAAAACCAAGATGGAAGCAGAACATATAAGTCTTAATGCTCTCAAACTGTATGTCTGTTATATCTGTTTTGACTCTGTTTCTGAATGCAAAAAGAGCCAACATCCAAAATTACAAGTCCAGCAGCAGCTCTCTGTCAATTCAACAGTGAATAATAGTACAGCTGGAGAAAAACAAATACAATACATCAAAGGAGGGTGAGGGAAAGAGATCTATCAAGACAACCTTTAAGTCTGCTCATAGTTAGTTTCCTTTACTTTTGTGGCATAAATTCAGTTCAGGGCAGATATAAAGTAAACTGACCTAAAGGATTTTTAATTTAAATCACTCTAAATTACTTGATATGATCTAGGAATGAGTATGTCTCATCTGAGTAAGAGTAATTTGTCGAGTTTTCTAGATCATCTTTGACTGCATAAATCCCTGGATCAATAAATTTTAAGGTCATAAGGAACTGCTATGGTAAACTGACCAATACCCACTGAACTAGTAGCTTCTCTGGCCAATGCAAATTCACTTTATTGAAAAATTCTTGCTGCTAAAATATATATATGTCATCATGTACCAAATATAATTGTTATGTTACATGTATGTAACCCTAGCTTTCCACCAATAAAATTCCATTCACATTAGGATGCTGCAAATGATACAGCAATACAACCTAGTGAATCATAGAATGCTTCATGTAAGAACTAGGTGAAAGCAATACTTGTAACTATCTACAGATAGCATGGAAATAATAGACAACAGCACTGAAATCAGTTTTTACCAATGTGCAATTGCAGCATGAAGCAGTTACTGTCTTGTCCTTCCCTGAAGGAACAAGCTTCCCTGAAGGAAAAAACAAACACTGTACCCTTTCAATTCTGAATTCTTTGAAACCAAAAGCTGTGAAACTTTTCAGAAATGCAAGCTAATGTTCAGATTGAATAAGCACTTTAAAGATGTTTTCTTTTTTGCTTTGTCCAAGCAGGGGAAAAAAAAGGTTAAAAGTTAAGATCAGTTTCCTGTGGGGAAGCTGATTAAATGTTTCATTATCTGTGCAGGGAGACAGTCAGCTTCAAGGAAATGTCACTAACTTAGCATGAGACTCTTAAACTAAGTATCATCTCACCCAACAAAACCACAGGAATGCATTATAAGAGAGATCTGTAAAGTAAAATTAAAAAATCTGAAGCAAATTTCTATCAAGAGCATTTTCTTCTCCCTCCCTGACTTATAATTAGAGCCCCACATGGAACAGATAGGTCAGCTCAGTAAATGAGAGAACCTTATTACTTTGTGGCATCCAATAGAGAGAAAAAGATTGAGCATTTTAATCCAAAAAAAAAAAAAAAGCCCTAGACATACATATTAGACATTTTCTACAAGTAGAAGATGACTTCGTCTTTTCTGCTACTATTTATGCTCTCGTTTCACGTTTTGGTTAGTGGCATCTGAGCAGAGACGAGGCTGTTAAACAATCAATTGAACATTTGTTTCTCACTTCACATTGATATCCCAGGAGGAGGGATGTTGTCCAACAAACACCAGTCTTATATGTAAATAAGACATAGAGTATGTATTCCCTTTCCCTCTCCTCTTTCCCCAGTGGGAGCCTGGAAGGGGAAAGAAAGGGCAATTTCTCAGTAAAGACTCCTTTTATTTTCCCTCATCTACCTCTCAGTCAAGCACATGGGCTTCCAACTAAACAACTAAAACAGCAATCCCTTCTTTCTGTTGGATAATTTTGAAATTCTTCATAAACACTATTATATCTTAAGCTGAATTCCAATTTATTCCAGGTAGACATAATTCTTAACTCTCTTCATCACATTTTGCAGTGACTCATATTTAAGAAAAACAAATTGAAACTGTCCACCAAGCAGTTGCTAAAAGAGGAAATCTGATCATATTCCACAAGTTAAATTGCTAATAAAAATAAATTAAAAGAAGCAATCTTGTCCCAAATGACTTCTAAAGGGAGCTCACAATGAGTCAGTGACAAAATGGCTTTCACTACTATGACACTAAGCAGGCCTGAGTAAGCCAGTCTCCCCGCAGTAGCTTTATCAAGGCTGCTTGTCAACTGATAGCAGGAAGCTGCATAGTTTTCTGCTTCCTTGTGTATACACAGGATGCCAAAGAGATCTCATTAAGAACATCTGCACTCTTTTCTTGAGACAGTTTTGAAGGGTGCAGTGCAGCCAGGCCAAAAGCAGTGCCATGTGGGTTCTGCTGCCCTAGCAGGTTGCCTGCTTACACTGTGCCAGGCAGAGCTGCTCTGCAGATAACCACCAGGGCAGCTGGCTGCCAGGGAAGAGTCAATCTACTATCCCACTAATACCTTCTCTTTTCTCTACTAAATCAACAACAGGAGGTAAGAGATGTGGATTTGAGGGGTTTTGGTGGGGTTTTTTTGTTTGATTTTTTTCAGTGTGGTTTTTTTCCCCACTCCCAAAAAGTGAGGAAATAAAAGAACCCTTTAAAAAAATGAAATTTGAAACTACTATTTCTTTTTCTGATTACACTGGCACTCAAAATCCTGAAGATTTTGAAAATGTGATATAAAAATGAAGCTCTGTGCAAAATCAGGTGGTACATTATTGTCATTACCATTACCTCTTCAGGCAGTATCTTAAAAAACATTCTAAGCGTGTGCTCCAAAAAGCAAACTGATCTGCCTCTTTTATCTGCAAACCCTTTGATTTGCTTTATGTGAAGATTTAAGGGAAATTTCAGTTTGTAAAAATAGTTTAGAACAAGAAGTTGGCACCATCACCTCTCCATATATCTTGGATGGTGAATAGATCCTAAAAGGAAAAAAAAAAAAGGTTCTGTGCACACAAGGGCAGTGGAGGAGGAGTGGAATAATTAGCTGGTTGCTATAGTAATACAGATAGAACTAGGACATCCCACTCACATGAAAAGTTTATCTTAGATTTTGGTTAAGTAGTCCTAATATAGCCATTTTTCTTTTCTTTGAAAATCCTAAGTTCTCAGTTTTGCTCTGATTACAGTGAAAAAACATTTAGATTTTCCACAGAATTTTGGTATCAACCGATACCAAATCTTCAAAATTGCTAGGATAAACCTGACTGGGCATCTCTATGCCAAAAAAGAGGGGAATTGACAAAGAATAGAAAATTCAAGACAGAGACCCTTCACTGCTCTTTCCATTCACAAAGCACTCCAGAAGTTTGACTGAAATAATAACAGTCTGTGTAAGACTGCTGTCTGTCTTGAGTACCTTTTTCTCACAAACACCAATGACTTTGTCCACTTGTATTTTATCACCTCCAAGAGCTAACTGTCAATTTCCCTGGGAAATTTGACAAAGCCACTTGGAAAAGGACGCATAAAGCTGGACACAGCACAGAGGCACTAAAGATGTGCTTTCAATTATTAGCTCAGTGTTTGCAACCAAGAAAATCATATGATATGCCTAAATATTCTGAGCTGTCTGAATAAATGCTGTCCTAGATGTGGCCAGATAAGGTCAGTGTGTGAAAGAGCTCAGATCCACAGACTGTCTTATGCTTCTGTTCTTATCAGTGAAAGGGGAACAGTACTTGACACCTTCACTGAGACATTTGAAGATAATGAGGGTTAATAATTGACCTTACCCTTTGCTCAACATTGTCCAATCACTTTGGCTATCCTTAACACCTTCCAGATTCTCCCAGTGACAAAGGAGCAACTGGCTTTGCTCCTGAAATGCATGCATGATACCTAAATGTCCCACAGAAACTTGAGCCAGAAACCAGAGTCTTGAAATTTCATGTAGAATGCAAACAGGATTATTCTGCTTCCGCAACCTTTTTCTGGACTGATTTCCAGGTAAGGCATACACTGGTTTATGCTGCTGAAGTAATAAAAATGATCTCAAGGTAAACAGAACATTCTTTTGAAAATTTGGGTTCTAAGTAAAGCTTAGTTTGTCATTTTATAAATTGGCAGTGTGAGTCTCTGGGATGGAAGTTTCTGTAAGAATATAAGGTATTATTAATAGCAGTTGCACTTTTATAGATAGCGTGATACTTCACCTGTCAAAAATGGATTAATGCTGTTGAAGCAAACTCAATACTATTCAGATATACATACATCAGAGTTCTTTTCCTTCTATGTTGTTTCTCAGTTTTCTTTGTCTCATTGCATGATTGCTATTTTTCTAGCTTTTCCTCAGATGAAATGGAGCATATTAGACACTTCAGAAAATAAACTAACACATACATTTCTTCTGCCATGGCACTATTCCCTAGCCATTCCTGAGAACTGTGATTCATCTTTGGAAAGTAAACACCAAATGAAATTACTAGTTTTTTTTTCTGGTACTGAGTGACATACATAATCATTCATCTAAATATGGACCAGATGGGACATAACCTAGAGCAATGAGCAGCAAGCAGGCAAAAAAAAAAGGATAGATTTGTTGATTTTTTAAATTATTTTTTAAAAACTTTTTATGACTGTATCGTGGCAATTTGAACATTGAGGTCAATGTCAACATATTCCTCTGCTCACTGGGGACTCATGTCACTGTTAGAAAGTTGAACTGTGACACTTGATTTATTTAAATAAGACTAAAATATATTAATGTAAATATTAATTATCCACTCATAAATAATCTGAAGATTGTCCCCTGTAAAAGTTGAAGGAGACAAATATAGTCATAAAATGCATATTATAGTCTCCTGCACAGAAATACTGTCTTCCTTATTAGTATCAGAACACACACAAAGCTGAAACATTTATAAAAACTGCTCTGCAAATGTTTCTGATTGTCAGGACATATACTTCCTTAATGAACTTGAAATTTCTCTGGTTAAAATGAGTTCCCAAAAGATTATTTTTTTTTAAATTATCAATGATTAAAAGTAAAGAAACAAATTCAGATTCATATAATTATTTTATCCGTATGCATATGAAATGAAGAAAAAATTAAAAGAGCTATTTAAATGTAAGAGCTCTGTTCTCTGTGAGACACATTGACATTGGGAGAGGTGAAAAGAAGAGCACTGTAGTCATTTTTGCTCAAACTATACTGACAAGTAGGCTAGGTACTCCCAGAGCAGGAAAGCACTCAAGGCAGTGATGTAGAAATGCTTCCTCTCTACTGAAGTGTTCCCACAACTAAGGTAATTCACAGAGGTCAATTATATTAGCATTCAACTCCTTCCAATAAATAGACCAGCATTAATAGACTGGTGTGAAGCTCAGATGTATCCTTCATGTACAGCTGTAAATTTTCCCCAATCAGCTGCCCTGAGCTCTGGGTGGAGCCTCCAGGCTAAGAGGTGGGTATTTGTAGATTTCAGTATCAGAGTATGGATTGCAAAAACCTGCATTCTAACTAAAGCCTACCCTAGCCTACCCTATGGCCTTCTATGGCCCTGCATATATTATTACACAATTACTTAGATAACTTACAGATATTGAACAATTACTTAGATAACTTACATTTTCTAACTGCCTTAAAACAATTCAGGTTTTGGGGGAATAATTTCAGAACCACCAAGTACACATTGCTTTCCATGAGCTCTTTATCAGGTTTCCAGTNTTATTCAGTTTAATGTATAAAAGTATGTTTTTCACCCTCTGTTGAGTCCATCTTATTTCGTGTGAATAGCTGTGCTTACTAATTAAAACAAGTGACAACTCTTATAGTATTCTCACATGTACCAATACATCTGATGGTGATTTGAAATAGAAGTATTCATAGCATTAACCTTTTCCTATCATCTTTTCTGTTACTATAGATAAAAAAAAAAATCTTTTAACAGCAAGTGTTTAGTACAGAAAGGACATGATTGCACATCTTCCTTTGCTAATAAATGACTAATCGGTCATTCTTTCATTCACTTCATATTAATTGTTAAAAGATGAATTATGATGAACGAACCTATTATTAATATCCACATTATATGTGTATCCATGGAAATTCCATTGCAATATGGTGATTAACTAATACACCATTATTTTAGAATTAATTATTATAGCATTAGAAATAACTATGAAGAAAGGATTCAGGGACTTTTTTCCTATTATTTTTCTTTGAAAATAATTTTATATTTTATCATATTAAAAAAATGAATCCAGGGAGAGAAACAGAGGGATCTGAAGTTATTTCACTTTATTTCCCCAGTTTCTTTCATTTTCAGCTTGTATTAATGATTTTTTTAAATGGCAAATATCACAGTCCAGTCACTCTACTAGGAAGTAACAGCTGTCTACCAGGAAAATTAACAGTTCTCGGCTTCTCCACGGTTGTAATGAAGAATATAAAAAACACTGAAATTCAATTATTATATAAAATATATTTAATTTATAATTAAATTCTGTTATTGTATTAAAAAAGAAAAATACCATCAATTTCTGAGATGCATATATACAGTAAATAAATATATCTGTCTAATGAACAGTCATCTTCATTACTTGTTTGACCTAGCCTTAGTTAAGAAACTAAGTACTAAATCTTCAGTACTCATGATATGTGCTTTTTTCCTTTTTGCGCTGAATTTCAAAGACTTATGCTTATTCAGTATTCAGTTTGTGCCTGTGTATATACATGCATACACACACACAGGTTCCTCAGGTATGGGACATATCAGTGTTTAATTTGCAACTTTGACAATAATTCCAGTCAGAGTAATTGTTGATGTTATGGACAGCTATGCTAGGTTGTAAATGATTGGATTATTTCAATAAATTTTCACTTGCAAGAATTCAACTTTTAAAAAAAAATCCTGTAGTCAATGAAAAGAAGAATCTCTTAAATCATTATGCTTATTTAAAACACAAGATATTAGATGGCATTTATATTTTTTAATACATGAAGATTATAATGGTTGGATTTTGTGTCATCACCCTGCTGCAGGAGCACCACATTACCCCCCAAAAGTTTTTGCTTTATTTTAAAGCTTCCTCATTAAATAAATCCAGTTGATCTGTGATCTGAGAGAGTCCTGCATTTTTAAATTTCATTTGATTGTTTTCAGACAAGTTTGAAGAGGATGCTTTTGTAAAAAGATAAAAGATAAGCAGTAGTTCAAACTGCTTGTTAATCAGAGTGTTTCTACCTTATTCCAGAATATTACTAGATCACAATCTGAGATTAATGCAATTTATACTTTGTTTGGGTACTTTCCTTAATCTTTCATTCATTTTCACAGAAAAAATTCTAAAGAAAGAACTTAGCTTTGAAATCAAAATAAACTGTCATAGCAATACTTAAATAAAATGTCCTTAGTTTTACTACATGTCTTTGAAATCAGCTGTGTTTAAGACTGTAGTATTTCTTGAACCCCTTCCCTTGATATCTGGAAGCTCATGGGTTCTGGACTGTGACTGTTGGGAAGAAGAAAACATACACCCTTGGAGGAGCCAATATTGAAGCTTAAAATCTTCACTAAGATGTTACAAATGTAAATAAATTATGAAAGATCATGATGGAAACATTCCCATACTCAAATATCAAACACAGCTCAGAAAACTTGTTAAGCAAAGTATCTATATCAAACATTACATGAACCTACTTTTGGAGAGAAAAAGAATTCACTCCCCATCTGACAGTTGTGATGATACTGATCAGTAACCAAGACTGCAGACTGCTGGCTGATGCTGAAGTTAAATGTGTATGACAGAAATAGCAGCAGTGATGGATGGCTTTGGATCTGCTGAACTGACAAAATGCTACAGTGTTTAGGATGCTTGGTTGTCAGTAAAAACAGGCAACATAGGGACATGATATTTGCAGTCTTTACATGACATAATATAAAATGATGGTCAGCACTGAACCTTGACTACTTGACATTAACAGTGTTAATTTATATGTAGAAATCTGCCTACCACAGCTGTGATTCAGGTCATTTGTTGAAATATCAACATAGAGTACAAACTTACATATAGAAGTTGAAGCTGATGCAGCTACAAAGACACATGAAGCTCAAACTTTTACACTGACAGCTATGAACAGTGGGCTTATTTTTGTCATGCTCCTCTAGATCTCTTTTTAACATAAGGGTTTATCAGGAAACCATCCCACACAAATATTCTGGGGACACTCAAATCTCTGTTGTCATTATTTTTCAATACTTTCACATAACTTGCAGTAACTAATAAGAAAAAAATCAGACAAATAGATGAGCCAGTGACTCATAGAATATCATGATGTGTAGTTGCTTTTCTAAACCAAGTCAGCATTTCCATCCATCCATTCTTAATCTTTTCATTGAACCAGCATTCACCATAGTTTCCACTAAACCTTTTTTTCCCATTCTGGTCTGCTTGTATTTTAGGGTCTTCTCTTTCAGCTAAACCAATCTCCTTAAAAAAAAAAAAAAAATCCATCAAGTAAATATAGGAATTAACATGATTCTTGGCTCCGTTTTTGGGTCATAACCCTTTTCCTTATTTTGTGCATCTATTACTAAGACTGAAAGTCCTTTGGAGAAAATCCATTTGCTATTTTGTACAGTGTCCAGAACACATAGTTCCCATTTTTACCTCATCCTCTGGTAACATCATAGAAAATAACATGAAAATGGATATGTTAAGCTATCAGAGTAGATTCAAGGCCAAAACTACTCTGAGCTGACCCAGATGTATTTTCTTAAGGAATATTCAGGTTTGCACTGGCCTTAGGACACTTGCACTTACCTGACACAATGAGAGGTACCCTGTGCAATTTCCAGGAAAACCCTCTTGTGGAGCAGCAGATGAGAGGGTACATTAGTATCCTTCACTTTATTTGTTGTTCTAGTATCTTATTTCTGTTCTGTAGAATGGGATTCACCTACATGGCTCTATCTGTATAAGAGATAAATATCAGGAACTGCATGCTCTGCAGTAAACAAGGAGAGATGGACACGTCCAGAATATGATTCAATCATTCTCACTTAGACGTCTACTTTAGGATGCAACAAATTTCTTCTGGAGATGCTTAGATCTCTTTAAACCAGAAGTCTATTTGACTGAAAAAAACTTTTTATAATTTTATTCTAGTGTTATTTTCTACCCAGTGGCCAGGTTTTTCTTCCTCATTTCTACATTGGTATAAAAATGTGCATTAAATTAGATTAATTTTTTTTCATAATTTCTCTAAATATTTGTATTGTGCTTAAATTTCAGTGGCCCTCTGATACAAAATCATGTTTGTGTTTGAGAAGAAAGTATTTGTACTTTCCAGAAAATGTTGATTTTGCTGACTTTTTTTATTGCCTGGAAAAATAATCATGTTTTTGCTAAATATCTGGAAAATTTGATCTTGTACATACCTAGTGGTGTTTTAAAATTGGTTAGTGACAGATAATACTTTTAAAATAAACTTATCTGACTTTTTTTACCGATCCACTTTCTCCTTCCCAGACTTCATGGTGGGGAAGCATCATCCCTCTCAGTCACCCTAATACTGATTAAAATTAGCAAGAAGCAGTTCTGACCTATTGATTGCAAAAAGAAAACAAATTAAGAGATATACTGTCTGCTAGGTGTTAGGACTGGTAGTATTGATAATACAAGTGAGGAAATTAATTTTTAAGTTTAAAACCCAGTTTATGAAAGAAAAATAAAGACAAAAGTTCAGACAGTAAAACAATAGGGACTACAGATCATTCCATTAAGTATTAGATAGAAAAGAGAGGTGAAAGAAAAGAAAGGGAGAACAGTAATAGGAAAACTAATAGAAAAGCAGATCCAGTGTGCTCGCATTGATTTTTGTGATTACTGTTTATTAAAATGCAGTGGATACAGATTATCTTTCTTTCAAATGCTTTGTATTTATTATTGCTTCATTTGCCTTGAAATGATAACTGCAGGCACTTAAATAAATGGATTCCAACATTTTTTATTTTCATTCTACCCTCCTTGTTTGGATAAGTACCCCTGTAGAAATGGTATTTTGAAACTTCTTTAAGCAATGTTTTTCTGTTAATCGCAAGGTCTTTCTTTGTATGTCTTCTACATGTCCTGTCTACATTTTCCCTGGAGAATAGTATTAAAAATTGCTGTACTTTTGGAAGTAAGTTTTATTTTGATTTTATTGTATAATTTATATTTTTGAGGTAGGCAGTCTAAGATATGGCAGAATCACTGGCTCAGCCACAAACTTCCTAGATGACCTTTTACTCAATTCCAGTCTAGGTTATGACCAGCTGGTAAAGTTCCCAGGCCCTCTAGCAGGGAGCAAGCAGATCTATGCTAAGAAAATGGGGGAAGGGGTTTTCTTCCAAGGAGTCTTTATGTTTGCAAACAGTCCATTGGAAATGCTCCCTTACAGTCAAAATATAATCCTATTTGTAGGATGCTTGCTCTATTAGCCACAATCTTGTCAGAGACTGCTTTAACTGACATTGGAGCATTTCTAGGCACTCACTGCTTTATTTACCAGTAGAGGTGTATCTTTAAACCCTGTACACTGAATTTCTAGAAAAACCATGATAGAGATGGATATACACTAAAATTCTAAGAAACCTTGCAGAATGACATTTATATACAATGAGAATCCAGGCTTCCCTCATTGCATTATGCAATTGCATCTTCAGAAGGTTATGTCTGAAGTCTTCTAAACAATCTTCCTGTAAACCAGAGTTTTTAGTTTCACCCTTGTTTGTCTTGCAGCTCTCAGGCAAGTACTTCACTGCAGTCTCTGGCTACAGGCTAAAAATCCACATACTTATGTAGGCTCCTGGGCAGTTTTTATAGTCAGTGTTGAGCTCTGTATGACAAAACACTAATTATACACCAGCCAGTCAATTAAAAACTTGCTTAAGTATATCTGTGAGTGGCATTATGACACAGGTATTACCTATAAGGATCAGGATTGTCTCTCTTGGATAAGGAGGGTTGGCACTAATTCTTTGTTCACACAAAATACAAATTTACAATCCAGCACCTGTGGTGTCAGAATTATTCTCTTCCATATGAAGAGCTATTTTTTGTTTTGAGTGGTTTTGGAATACTGAATGCTGGTAAAGTACTTTCAATTCGCCAATTGCTGGCATAAGCCCACAAAGAAAACCTTACAGTGAAATTTGTCTCTTTCTAATCATAATTTCAATATAATTATCTTTTGTCAACAAGAGCTAAAATATTTTTAGCAGTAAGCCCTTACTAGCTGAGTTTTTATTTTTGCTATTATTATTTTTTATTTCTAATTAAATATTATTATTTATTTGCTTACATTTTCTTAAAACATTCTTTTCAATCTTTATAGTTTGAAATGTGTTTTTACTTACATGTTCCCACTTTAATGACTTAAAACTTAAGTCAGTAATGTAGTTAGACTTCTTCTTTGAAAAGCACTGAGGAATGCCTGATGGATACACCAACTACCAAACTTTGATATATGAATTAAGATAGAGAGATCTCTAAAACAAACACAAAAGCCATTTGCATTAATTTCAGCATGAACTGTCATGCTTACAAACTTTTCATGGCAGCAGCGCTGAATTCTGTTGAAATGGTAATTTCATAATTCTCAGAACTGGTATGCACATTACTCAAAAAAAGCATGAAGACACTGTGCAGTGCCTTTATTAGACAGGAATAGTTATGTTATGCTACTGAGTAGTTTGTCCTCTTTTCTTTCAACTGAGAAGGAAAGGAAAACAAACACAGAATCCACAATGGAAGAAGGAGCACAGTTATGGTGCAGGCCTTATGAGTGCTCCTTCTGCTTAATAGTTCATGCCATCTCCTAATCTGTGAATATTGCCTATAGCAGTGCCTCTCTTACTGAATTCCAGCTCTGATGATTCTGCCCTCTTCTGCTTCCTGCCCAGAACATGTCATATGAGCTTGGGCATTTTTTCCTATATTTTTTCAGTAGTTCAGGATAACCTTTATCAACAATGTTTAAAACTGAAATGCCCAGTTCACAGGGTAGTCTGGTTAGATCAATACTGCTAAATAAAACAAGACAAGGGACCAATACCTATCCCAGCAGACAAACAGACTGAAGACTCTTGTAACTGTAGTACTTAGGATGAGCAAACGTTCTGTGTCCACACCATGGAGCACTCTGTTCAGGAGTTCCTCCCTACTTGGTGTGGTGTTTCTATTGGTCTGACACTAATGCTTGTGTTTCATATGTCTTGACAGCTTAAACTGTTTTGAACAGTGCAAAACAGGGCTTTGCTGCAGCTCAGTGAAGTGGCTCATGTTCCCAGAGTAAGAAACCAAAGAAACTGTGTTGTATGCTGTTGGATGTGGTGTTAGGGCATTGCTGAGGGGGCAAAGTGCCCCTGGGGTAAAGCTGAAGAACACCTGTGTCTGAAGAGAGCCCCATAGAAGATAGATTATCCTAGACTTCTTTTTAAGAGATATCCCTGAGATTACATATTCCTTGATCTCTGCTTGGGTATTATTTTGAGGGGACATTTTTGGAGCAGGTCAGAATAGAGCCAGAGAGGGAACCAACAGCTAAACAATGAAGGCACCAAGCAGACTGATATTATTCAAGTTTTGTCCTAGAGTTATTTTATTTAGGAAGGTGGCCATACATCTTAGAGTGCAAATGTAGGGTCAGGCATGGGATCAATGCAGTGGTTTTTGTCAAAAATTCTTCAATAAACGTCTGCATTTGAACTCCAATACATGGGTGAGGAGAAGGATGAAGATAATTCACCTGCCAGCATGTACCCAGGTCTGTTTATGTTCTGTGAATGAGGCTGGTCGTGCTGACCACTGTACAGAGATCCTCATTGTCTTTTATCAACCCTTGTTGCAACATTGCATCATTAATGTTGGGCAGATCCTTCCCAGGAGGTCTGACATCATGTAAAATGTTGTGGAGATGTGTAGAATGCCTATAGCCTGCCTCAAAGCAAAGGTGTTCTTGCCACTTCTGAATTACAGGATGCTTGGGTGAACAACACAGACACACAAAGTACAGATCTCAGGGTATGTCACATCTTTAATATGGACCAAAGGACAATTCCTTCTTGCATATGACTGAGAAAAGAAAAAGGGGTATTGCATAAAGTTCACACTCTGATAGCTATTTGTCAGCTTCACTGACTGCATTAGGCCTACATTTTCCTATATAACTTCCAGGAAAGTGAGAGTAGGGAAATATGCCACAGAAAAGTATTTCATTGATTTAACAAAGTCTTATGAAGTTTAGTTACCTTTGTGGTTTTGAGGAATTTTCTTTTTGCTCCAATAGAAATCCAGCCAATCTACTCTACCCAAATACTTTTGTAAAAAGGTAAAAAGGATCAACAAAACAAAGGAAACAGAGAAAATAGCCATTGATGCAAAAAGGTCATTCTATTTAACACAGTTTTTCGTGCTGGTTTTAGAACCAAGCTAAAAAATTAAACCCACTCAGGCTGCTCCTTTTTCCCCCCACCCCTTCCGTTCATGGAGGAACACTAAGAAAGATTAAAAGTTGAAACAGCAATTTAGTGAAAATTGCAATAATCACAATAATATTAACAGCAAAAAGTGTGCAAAATAGAGAAGGTCATTTATGCACAAAAAGTATTCACCACTGAACAAACAAACACGCTTCCCAACATGGCGAACAAGAGTTTCTGTGGCTTAATGTCCTCTCCCTTCCCAATCCAAAAAACCCAACAAGGAACTAGGGCAAGCAAAATCCTTTGAAAGCTGTATTATCCCTGTTGCACCATGCCAGTGCCTTGGACCTCTCCACATCAGTGGTTTGCCTCTGGTGCCAGGGTTTGGGCTCCACGCTGTAGCAGTTACAAAGCACACTGCTACACCATGCGGGTCAGCCCTGCGCTGCCATCGCACTCTCTCCCCTTCTTTTCTTTGCAGAGACATCTCAGGCTCACTCCCATTGTCTTCCAAACCACAAAAGACATGGCTTGGAAAATGGAAACCGGAACCGCCAGTGGTGGTGAGGGACTAGGTCTGCTGGGCTGACCTGAGGCCATCCTCCTGGAGACAGGGTGAAAAAAAAAAAAGAGGCAAACTTTCCTTTTCCAGCCCCAGCCTTTTTTGCCTGCTGAAAGCACTCCTACCCCACACTGATGTGAGGGGTATAGAATAGACTCCACCCCCTTGTTTCTGTACCCAGGTAACCTTTTCATTGTTTGGATTTTGTGTTTTTTTTTTTCCCTAGGATTTTTTCCTTTAAAATTACTTTTTTATTTGAACCTCCTTTCAGAAATTAAATTATTTGGTTACAATTGGGTGCCCTTAAAGAACAGAAATCTTTTCTACACCTCTCAGTTGCTTGGCCGTTCTCTTTCTAACACCAAGTAATTTGTCTTCTCTTAAGCAGAAGCCTACTTTTGTAAGAAGCACTTGAAAACAGACCAAACCCCACAACATACACCTGAAAAGCTTTCCATGGTATTTGCTGTAAGCAGATCCAATTGTATGCAAGCACCTGAACCTCATTTTGAAGATCTCAAAGGTCATTTCAATGAATGAACAATTAAGGTATTTTTATGAGTTTGATTATGTCTCTCTGGTGTATGTTTTTGAGGACTGAAGAAGGGGGTCATAAAATATTGCTTCAAAGATAATTCCCTGGCAATTCTGGGAATGCCATCACAGCACTTACAACAAATCAGTAATGGAGAAGAAGAAAAACAACGTTGTAAGTAACTTGAACATAAATTTAATTTAAAACTCATAGTTTATGAGTTCTTCAACCACACAGCTGAATGGTCAAAAAGAAAGAATTAATCCTTATCTAATCTTTATCAGTATTTTTCCTGTGTTTGTGTTCCTGTGTGTAAGTTCCTTGGGGCAGGGAATGTTTGTGTATTGTCTAGCATTGTAATAATTTAGTCTGGATTTACAGCATTTGGGTAATGTCTTAAAACAAAAATAATAAACATAGACTTACTTTGATGTAGACACACAGAGATCACTGCTATTTTGTAAAGTTTTTCCAACGTGGGTTGGCTACAATCTTCCCCTAGGTGCAGTAATGTCACAAAATGGGAACAAATGTGGGAATGGCAATGAGAAAGCTTTGAAAATGCGTGTGTATAATATTAAGTACCTGTAGTCTCCACTGAAGGACTCAAATATTTGATGCATGGCATAGCAAAACACTTTACCTAATCCAGAGGGAGCATGGAGTTAACCAGAGTTTAATTTCCCACACTACATCCCTCAGGTAAATGACAGAAGAGTCTGATCGTAGGCAGATAAGAAAACATGTTTTGGAATTAGTGTTCTGCTCTCAGCTATCACACAATGGGTTTTACCTTAAAATAAAAATGCATTTTCTATGTATTTTTGATTAATAATGACTTCTGAACTGTAGCCTTGAATGAGTGAGAATACATCACGAGCATTTCTCTGTTTTCCCTGAAGTCATTGTACCACATGGACATACAAGCATCAAAATCTGTAATTTTTCGTTTTGAGAATTACGTTACAAATGGAAAATATAAGTACGTCAGTTTTCTCAGCACTGATTGCTCCTTCCCTCCTGGTTGTAATGAGGATTGCTTTTGATGATTATTAAGATGGTGTTTTGTTATTGCCAAGGCACTGGCATGAACGCTTTCATGAATTCTTTTCTTTTGGGTCATTGACAGCGGGATTACACTGATTAAATGTATCTGTTCAAAGTAGGTCAGATAAATCCTGCCCTAAATGTGGAGACATTTTTACTGTGAGTACAAAGGATCCTGGGGTGACCGTTAACACTGAAATAAAATCACATGAATCCCAACATTCCTGTCTTTTGAAGAAGAGAAGAATCTCCAATGAATTTTTCCATTTTGCTACAGCATGGTAATTTCTTATGAAAACATTCTTCTCCAGTAAAAGCATACCCGCAGACCCAAAGTGTGTTGCAATTTATGCTTTAAAAGTAGTACTATGCCGAAGTGTTCTGAAAACGTTGTGTAACTACATGGTCATTACTTTACTGTCTCATCTCCTCTTATATAACTGACTGGCATGTTCTTCATATGGACAGAAGTATTCAACAACACAGGAGATAATATGCACTCCTGCTTCAGTTCTAAATTATATCTTTCTGATATATCAAAGGTATTACTGTAGTTTCCAGGAAATATTCTTGTCCCTCAAACACAGAACAAAACCCAAAGAGAAACAACAGGCCATTTTTTTTTTTTTTGTAAATTACAGTCTGAGTTGCAGTCTTGTGTTCTAAGAGACCTTTTCTTCTTCTTACCTGCCCAGCACATACCGAGTACCTACTATACTGGTTAGGACCTCATATCAGATCAAAAGGAATCCTGGGATCTGTCTCAAAGAATGCTTATGTATTTTACATTAAAGTTCTATTTTCATTATTTATCTGGAAATGTCCTCTTTCAACAAAGATTAAAACTTCTAGAGATGAGTTTTTAGTCTTATTCCTTGGAAATTAATGGAAAATTTGAAGCCCAGACTGGAGTTAGGAGCTAAAGCAATGTGTTTTAAGCCTCCATTGACTTATGAGAGGAACATCAGAATAAAAAACTCTCATTTTGGGTGAGAGTTGTTCTGGTCTTAGACAGAATCTATTCAGCTGCAACACTTTATTTAAACAAATATTTAAAAATCATAACCTAACTTGCTGAAGAAACACTCATTTATATCAAATCCTGAGATATATGTGTTCCAAGATTTGCTTTAGTGCTTAGGCCAGGCAAACAGGTTTGAGTGGACTATAAAGCTAAAATATTCTAGCTATTATAGGGAGGATTAGACTGGATGAAATTACAGCAGAATATTATAATTTAGGGGTCCTAATCTTGTAGAAATCTTTCATATACTAACTGTTCCCTTCACGTTGTGTTAGGTCTCTCATTGGATGCAGGAAATTCATAGTTCTGCAAATTTCTAGAACTTTTTACAGAAACTCAAAAATAATGAAAAGGACCATTTGATTTCTCCTGGCATAGCACTTAGCAGTTCAAAATGTTTTTGGTTGGTTGGTTGGTTGATTGGTTTTGATGGGTTTTCTATTTTTGCCATCACCTGAAGAAATTTCTTATAAACTGTAGCATTGAATTAAGTATGTCTTCTAAAATGCTCAATAATTTTACATATTTATTCATTTAAACATTATTTCCTGCACTAGAGCTATCCTAACACAAGTCTGGCTGGTTTCGTTTGGTTTATTTTTTCATTACTACTCTCTACTGAAAGTATTTTCCTTATTTTAGTCTTTAATTTTGTAGTTTTCAAAAGCTCACCAATTGTGTTGACTTCTGGTTGTCATTGGGTTTCCAATGTATCCTTTTCCAGCAAAATCCCAACTTTTTAAACCTACCTAAGATACTAACGACATTTCATTTAGCGTCTGCTTAGAGCAGACTTTAACAGACTTGCAGAATCAATAGAGCTCTGTCTCACAGTAAGACAGTCGGAAACTTTGAGATAAAATAGACAAGGTTAGCAAATATGCCATAAAACACAGTAAACAAAATTGAACAGCAAAATTTAAAACCCAAATAGAAAAACCCCAGCTGTATCAATGAAAAAAGGTCCTATTTGTCATTTTTGTATTTTCCCAGGGCAGATTTCAGGTTAAAAGAATTTTGCCCTATTCTAGCCCTGGAAATGAATCATCTAAGTTTTTCCATTAGACTGTGTATAACTGAGCTTTTGTTTATTGTATATTATCATTTATAAAACAGGTGCTCTAAACAATGCTTTTGATAGCTTTGCACTGTAAAATTCTATGGAAGAGGAAATATTTTATCTGCCTCTCACTGGTTTTCTGTAAATATCGGTGCTGTTTACATATGTACACAGTGTGGTCACAAGATCCATTGTAACTGCAAGATTGGGCTGGATTATGAGGTTGTCTGGCAAGTCTCTACTGGTCATGATATACACTGGAGTCAATTATCCCACAGATAGAATATGCAAACTACAGTGGGCTCCAAAAGAGAGATAAGGAAGGGAAAAGTGGTCTTGGCAGTTAATCTTCTGGTATTGTGGACAGAAAAAACCAGAACATGCTGGAGGATGGGTAGCTAGTGAGGAACCGAAGGACATTTTTTTAAAATCTCAAACGCATCAAGGCCACAGAAAGGACAATGAATTTCAGATGGCATGCAGCTCCTCAAAGGGAGGAGAGTGAACTTCTCACCTCCTGCTTGGGTGACAGAAAAATCATCAAACTAATGATGAGGCATCAAATTAGAGAGGCATCAGTGTAGCTCAAATCAGTATACCATGAATAAACTGAAACAATGATCACAAGCATCAAGGAACAATATTTTTTTCAGCTGCTTAGGTATGGATTAAATTCAATGAGCAAGAAGAACTGGAAAATTTCATGGAATGGAAGAAATTTTACTTAAGTGAAACAAGTGAAATCTGATGAGGTAATTAATATAATTGGAATACTGAAACTAACTGTTAAAACCTTCTTGAGAAGGATAGAGTAGACAAGAGGGAGATGCTGTGAAGGAGCTGTTGGTACCCCAAAATCAAAAGATATTGAACATGAGAGACAAGTCTATGTTCTCTGAAGTCTGTGACTGAGAGGTACACAAGTATCTGACTTTTGGGCTTTTCCTAATGTATGTGGGGGTGGGGAAGAGAATGGAGAGTGGGGAAAAATAAGATGTGTGCAGAATTTCAGTTTGGAAACTTGAATAAAAGAGATTCAAACACTGCAACAAGTTACTCAGAAATGTTGTGGAATCTCCATCCCCACAGATGTTTAAAACCCAAATGGGCATGACCCTGGGAAATCTACTCTTGGTGATGCTGCTTTCACCAGGCTGATTGGATGAGATGATCTTAACAGATGCCTTATGACCTCAACTGCCATGAGATTCTGTGAAAACCAATGAATTCCAGAGTTCAGAATTACTAATAATATGGTAGAAGAACTAACAGAATGGATCTTATACAGGATAACTAAGAAAACAATGAGCTACAACTTTAAACCTGGAAACAAACCATGGATACATTAAAATGTACCTATGGCTGCATTTTTGGTAGATATGGGAAAGTATTAATATCACTTTACACATATACCTCAGTTTCAGTTCTATTTTAAAAGGATGATTTAACCATGGTACAAAACACAAAACAGTAGGCTTCTAATTAGTGGAAAGGACTCCTGAAAACCTTTCAAGGAAATGAGTGGAAAAAATCCCAGCTGTTTTAAAATTATGCTTTATGATTTCATGGATTATGGATGGTGGCTTTTGGCAATAGCATGGGGATGGTCCCCAAGACCTTTGTGAGTTAAATATAGAATTTCTAAAGAACTATGACCCAAAACACATTATGATTGTATATATATAATTGTTGGAATGGTTTGTGAATTTCTTCTTTTCGACTTAAGATTGTTTATTGCTGCTTATTGCGGGTAAGCTTTTTTTACATACATGCAGGTAAGGAAGGAAAATCTATGCAGGCTTAGATTTTTGAAAGAAATATGTTCACAAAGTTGAGGATAAGCACAGCTTATTTGGAAAATACCATAGAAGCAGAAATTAGCTAATTAAAACTAAGTATTATTCAGTATTTTTCAATTACTTAAGACTGTAATTTATTAGAATATTAAATTATTTTGTTTCTACAGCAAGGACAGAATAACTTTGGCTAATTTGAGCCAGAAGGGGGATAAAAGTTGGTAATAGACTGTAAATAATACAAAATTGCAGTCATGAAATGTGGACATTTATATAGGAAAACTAAGAAGAGAACATTATTATAACAAAAATATTGTTTTATTTCTACACAGAGATCATAAAGTTGTTGAAAATCATGACAAAAAACTTGCAAAAGCTGTACTTCCGGTTTCACACCTTTGGGGATGACAGCTAGAAATACAAAACTGCAAGCTTAGGCACAAAGAATTTCTTAATCATAGTCGCTTTATTTGCAAAAGAGTTCAGGAGTTACAAGTCTTTGAAAAAACCCCATTCTCTGAAGAGCTGATGTCCATCACTGACTTTAAACTTGCTATTAATTTTGCTGAAATTCCAGGCTGGAATGAGTTGCTTTGACACTTGCATATCCTTCTCCCAAGCAATAAAAAGTCAATGTGATCTCAGCCCTCATCTAAGAAAATCTGGCCTCCCTGATGCCATAGGAGCTAAATATTTTTCTTACTGCAATCATTCTAATTTACAAAGAATGTACACAGAGGTTCCATTACTCCAAACACAGTACAATTAAACAACAGGAGAGCATTTCCTTTCTCACAGTTCTATGCCAGCTTTCCAGACAGAATATCACTCAAAAAGCTCTCCCTGTTTCATTTCTGTCACGACTATATGGTTTTCCCCCTGCTTTCATTCTACTTGGTATTACTTTTTTGCTTGTTTTTTGACTCTTTCTCTCTTACGGATGCAGTATTACATGCAAATCAGGTAAATTTCCCTGAATTTATACTCAGTGTAATCATGGGGTAAAAACTTCTAATGTTTCATGAATTATAAGGAGAAGAATTTTTAATCGTGTCCCTCAGTTTTCCGATATGGAAATATTTATAACTCTTGACCTCAAGTAACTCTATGGTTGTCCATGTGTCAATAATGCTTGGTTAAAATATCCTAAATTCACATGCATTGTAAGATTAATAAGCAGACTCTCAATACATCAAAGACTAGTTAACACTCCACTCTTAGATGTAAGGGTTTTTCAATAAGAATTGAATGGTTTCAAATGTGGGTCATAAAAACCAGGAATTAAAAGATGTTATTCAACATTTCCATATGCCTTAGTAAATATCAACACATTGTTGATATCTTACATTGCTGACACAGAGATTGGCAGAGTGGTACATAATGATGAAGACCAGAAAGGTATAAAGAAAAATTTGGATTGCTTGGCAAGCTGAACCCATTCAAGTTAAATGCAAAATTATGCATCTAGGTCATATCTAAACAGTAGAAAACTATATTCTGGAAATCAGCAGCTCAGGAAACAATGAGAGGTGTCATAATATCATCAAACCCTACATGATAACACAGCAAAAAGAACTGTTTCAGGTCTTTGAAGCACAAACAGGCAAGGTGACGTTTAGGTCCAGAAAGAATACTCTTCTGCTAGAATACTGTGTTGAGGTTTGAGAACACAACTCGTGTTTGCCAGTGGGAATAATTCACAAAAAGAATGAAAGAGCAAGGGAAGTTGTTGATTTTTTTATGTCTTAGCCCTGAAAAATGAAGACAGAATGATTTTCTAGTAATGATTTTCTAGTTTATTCAAACACCAGATTACTATAATCAAACTGAATTAATAGAATTAATGAAATAGCATTAAGATCATCAAATCAAGGTTTTAAAATCTATAGTTTGATGAGTGATTTTTTTTATTGACTGAGTCACTGAGGATTACATTTTCAACATCTGTAAAAAAAACCCCATTGATTCTGGAAACTTTTGAGTTTAGTCTGGTGCACAGAAGAACAGATGAATGAAAGACTCAGGAATAGGGTGATGCCCATATTGTGCACATCGAATCCTGCTCTCATTTTTGTCAATGCTGTCATATTAGGTTGTAGTACTCCAGTCACTAAGGGTGAGCAGTTTATCCAGCTTAGTTACAGCTTCTGAAGGGCTCAGGTGAGAGTTTGGCTGAGTATTCTGTGTAGAAGCGGAAAAGGATTATAAAAAATGAAATATAGGCCTGAGTACAGAAAAAAAATTGAGCTTTTCCTTGATTAGAAGCTGAAGTTGTCCTTGACAGCATTGTAAATCACTACTGTCTCACTAACCAATCCTGCACCTGTGCTGGGAAATAGTAATGATGATATTTTCTTACACCTCCAGCACCCAACAGGAATGCCAATAGCTTGAAATATATAACTTTTTGATTTTTATAATTCCCCTCTTTTCTGAATGCGGTGATTTGACTGCACTTGTTTTGCTTGAAATTCTCTGTGTTTTCTCATTTAAAGAAATAGAAAATTAACAAACCAACAAACCAAAAAAAAATTACCTGCCTCTCCACTAAGGGATCTTTTATTGATGTCCTACCTTACTCTTCCTAGATCTGTGCTCTTGCTCTGCATGCCATCAGCCATGATGATACATGCCTCTCTCACTTTTGTTAGAATGGGAATTATATTGCTTCCCTTCATCTGCTATGGAGCAGAAGCTTTCAAAAATGTTAGCTCCAAGAAAAAATGAAAAAGTGCAGACATAGTCAAGAAGCAAAAAAAAGACTGACCACCAATGTAGAAATCAGGCTTCCAGAACCATAGACAGAAATCTTGGTGACAAGGCTCTGCTTCCTAAATCTTTTACTGTTTTATTCCCTCCGCCAGGCACCAGTTTTTACTTCTTGGTTTAGAGGACTGTATTCACCACTGGCTTATGAACCAGCCTGCTCCTTGTTTGCTCTTTTATGGCATCAAAGCTCCTGTACTTTTGCCTTCTGTGAGCTAACTTCTCAGGAGAGGCTGTGGGAGCCTTCTCCAGGCTAAATTGGACCCTCATGAGCAAGATACTGCTCTTGAGAGTGTAAAGTAGGTGTTTAACCTTCCTTCACGGTGCGAGCACTGGATCCCGGATATTTGCTTGCCTTACAAGCACTTCAGCTTATCAGGCAAAGAGTGGAGAGCAGCAGCATTTTCATCTGTATTGATTGATAAGAATATAATTGTCCTATTGTTTCCTAGGTCTCCTTTGATCACACTTATGGCTTGGGTAATTGGGCCCAGTGTTTGGTTTGGGGTAACCAGCTTTGAGTTACAGCTTACAAATCAGGGAGAAAGAATGCCATTTAACTTTATATATAAATAAAGCAAATATCTGCACCCAAGCAAGATGTCTAGGCTCCATTTAAAGTCAATGAGAGAAATATATATTTTTAGAAAGAAATGAATCATAACTATCTGAGATGTTTATGCTGGAATGAGATAAACGAATCACTGAACAAGCTCTTGTATTTAGGTACTTGTATTCCTTTTCCACAAAGACAGTGCTGATAACTAGCTCAGGTGTACCATACTGCTGGTGGTACCACCTTCACACCAAGGATACCTAGCTTTAGTGTCCTCCCTGGACCATAGAGACAAGACACCTGCAGCTTAAAAGTGGATAAATCCCATGCCAGTCTTTGTATGAACTGGAGCTCCCATTGAAGCTGCTCTGCTCCATACTTTACCCATTCAAGAGCCAAAGGCCATAAGTCCGCCTGGAATTAAAGAAGCCTAAAAAGACACCTGTGAATGCTGGGTTTTCTAAATAATTTTTTGTGTGTGTGTATGTAAGTGCATTTGTCCCATTTCAATAAGATGTTTAATCCCAAAGAAGTACTCTGTGTCTAGCCCAAGAGTATTTTAGTGTTTTCCGTGCTCTGAATGATACTATAGTTTTAGAAGGCTGTGTAATAATTTACTGGTGCATCAGAACTGTGCCAGCATTAAATATTATTTGGGATAAAAGAAAAAATGTGGCACAACTATTTAATTTTGACATAATATCAAATAAAACTTTATGCTTTCATACTTTTATAGCCACAAAAAATTGCCTACTTTTTTAAAGAAATTAAACACATGAAACAGATGTCCTGTGGGAACAATCTGTTATTGTCTGGCAGCAGATTCTCTTTCACTAGCTTGAGATATTGTAACTGAAACACGTACATAAAGTTTAACTATATATGTAATTATGGTAAATAGTGCTTTATCAGACTTCTAGTTATTAAATATCCCCTCAAGATCTGATTGTTAAATCTCTTCATGTTTCTCATTGTCCTATTATTATTGTACCATTGTCTTTTATACAACATACTATGAATTACCTCATTTTTACCGGGTTTCTGGTCCTATTATTGCTATAAAAATCTTCATTTAAAATATTATCACCTGATAGGCATTCCTGAATCACAGTTTTTAAACAGAAAATCTTGACTTTTCCACTTCCTCGGAAAATGTATATTTGTTGCTTATCTTCTAGAAATCTTTTTTGGCCATTAGAATCATCACTCTCAAGATTGGGCAGAAACAGGCATAGGGAAAATAAGATGTTTAACATTCTGGGAAGCCAAAAAGCAGAGCAGATATTGTAAATGTGAAGAGAGAGTAAATTTTAACTTTCAAAGAGTTGCTCTGTGCTTTACTCAGGGCATAGAAGAGACTATTCTGGGACTGCTCATGTGAGGTCACTTTTCCTTGCATACACCTTGTAGGGAGGAAGAAAGTGACACTCTCTTTTGGCTAAGGCAGTGACCAGGGACAAAAGACATCTGTTTCGTTGAAATGGGGGAGAGGGATGAAACCTCTCAGGTTACTATGCACATATAGAATTAGACAGCTGCTAAGGGCTTTTTTGGCATGTACAACTTGCCAGCAGCAGATCTAGACTGTAAATACTGTGATGGTTTGGAGTATGAATGTCTACATGGTTCCACTATTGGTGGGTCCTTCATAAAATTTGCCACCAGAGGTATTGAAACCAAAATACCTCTAGAAATTTGGCAGAAAACATGTTAAAATCTGGAGTCCCTCAGCATAGCACAAGTACAGTGTTGCTTTGTTTGCTGCCTCCACTGGCTTTGATTTCTCACTCTCATGAATCTTGTCTCATGGAACAGAAAAGCTGAAACTAAGGAAGGAAATGCTTAGTGAGAGTTAGGTTAGGACTTTGCTTATATTAAATGGTTACGATCAGAAATACATAAAATGTATCCTGTTCTAATTACTTAGAGCTTCCTGTTCTAATTACTTAGAGCTTTTTAATTACTTAGTTCATCTTATCTTGAATTCCTAAAACATTTCTCAGCCTTTACAGCTGTGGATCCTCAGAAAGAAGCCCTAAGAGCTCAGACTCTCAAATCTTACCTTCAGACACAAATTCCATAACATTTTCTTTTTATTTTGGGTGCCAGTGACCTCCTTTTTTCACTCGGTAACATGAATATCCCATTAGCTCCAACTAAACACTTCTTTTGAGTCCTTTTCTTTCATTACAAACTTATCTTCTACAGTATAAGTCAGTAAAATTTTTCTTTATTACATCCATCTCTACTGTAAACTTTGGTAAAAAATACAAGAGGCTATAACCATTCTAAATGAACCCACCGCTCTTTACTCACATCACTGGCCTAACCAACTGTGAGTTATATAAATCCCTAGCTCTGGGTGCTCTGTGTGTTGAGAAACTATTACTCTTTTGTTCCTGTTTAGCCCACTGGCTAACTCCTTCACCAGTCCTGGATGTTTAATTCAGTGGTTTGCAATCTGTGGTGCACAGAACCCTGGGGTTTCTCTACAAACTGTTTCTAAAAGCTCTGTGAAAAGTAATTATAGAAAACAAGCCTATCATTACATGTGCTGGCTTTAATTTGCTAGCTAAGGGTCCCATACTTTCAATGGTCCTTTTTAGGGGACTATGGTTTTAAAAAGCCTTATTGAAGTTGCTTATACACCACATTAGACATTACACAAAACATCTGTTACACATTTTTCTGTTAATCTCATTATCTCTTGGACTTTACTAACTTTATATAAAGACTATACATAACATACTACTATTGAAGGTGGAAGTGTCAAGAATAAGTTGCTTTCCATAGTCATGCCTAACAGAAGAGGCTCCCCACGAAACAATCCCACATTTCTCTACTGGGACAGCTTTGCACTTAAGTACAATTCTGTCTGAACTGTTTATAAATTATGGTTTATAAATAGCTCTTGAAAACCTATTTGTTTATATCCCTTATAATTTAAATTCCCAGGCATGTGTCTAGTTACTGTCTAGTCTTTTTTTAATGAATTATTTGTAATAAAATAATTCTATTTGCATGTACGTCTTTAGTTCTAGCAAAGTATGCTGTAGACCCTTTAAATGTGCCATAAGACAGTTTTTCTCTAAAATCTCAAACAACAAAACTATGTGAAGTTTGAGAAAAATTAATTTAACTTTTAAGTATGATTGTTTAAAGTTTCTTAAACTCTCAGCTTTCATTTGGCCTACTATGAAGTGATTTAGAGATTTAAATAGCTCCAGAATTTGAAGTCAAGCAACATTTTTGAACATAAGTGTTGAGGAAAAAACAGAATAAAAAGGTGTAAGTTTGGTGAATCAGAAAAACCAGTAACTTTGCAATAATAAGTTTCTTTCAAATGCCTCTGATCTTCTATTGGGATACATTTAATTCTCATAAGCAATGAAACATCATCATCAAAGTCATACCAGTGCAGTTGCAGCTTCACACCATGGAGAGAAAACCAACCAGGCTGTGAGTCTGACAATCTCTCTGACAAGCAGCTGATCACACACCCCAGCAGACTGTGTGCTCTCTGCCCTGGCAGCAACTTTGTCCCACTCCTTGAAATTAGAGCTATTTTAACATATGAGAATTAATGCAGGACTCTGATGGTCCTTAGACATTGTCAGCCATAACCATGGTCTTCTCCACTGCAGTTTCCTCAATGTTTTCCAACACAGAAGCAGCAAAATATGGGCCATGATTGTTGGTGACAGCAGAGACCAGGACAGGCATTGTATCAAGCCTATGTATAGTTTTCCCTGACAGGAAGAACTTTTCACCCTCTGCATTTTGTCTTCTGCTAGGCTAACAAATTTTTAAAACTGCCAGCTTTGACACTTGGGCTCTGCTACTTCAAACTATGGAGTTGTACTAACTTTGCAATTAAGTCTCTTACACTGCAGAAGTTGTCAATTAATGCTAAGTGATTTAGTAAGACACTGACATCCCAAAAGTAATAGTATTTTGGTTTGACAGGTTTTGATAGGGAGGTGGCAGCCCTGTTTAGCTTGTCTGTTCCCTAATTCCTGTTGTTCCAGGAAGAATTATGGTAAAAACTGTCTTCCTGGTAGGACTGGATATACTGTATTCTACTTTCTTTCACTAGCAGTAAATGATTAGGGTCTCAGGTTTTGAAGAGTGTATTTTGTCTTTCAGCTATAAATTTTTCCACAAATTGAAGTAATTCCATTGTTTTTCTAATTTTCAGATAACTTTTCCTTGACATTCCTGAAAAGTTACTGTAGCCTTAAGAAATTACTGCAGCACCAAACTGTAGCATAAATAGGCAAATAGAAAAGAAAGAATGCCACAGGTTTTCCCCACAAGTTTTTACTGCTATTTTCCCCACTGGTTTTCCCACAAGTTTTTACTACTATTTTCCCTGGTAGTAGTAGGAAAAAGGAAACAAGATTTTAGAAAACATTTGCTTTCTTAAACTTCTTTCAGTTTAGGAAGGAATTTGAAAGAGTTCCCACTTCCAATTTACTTACAAATAATTCACTTCTCCATGCAAATACAATTCTGCCAAATTTGTTCACGTCAGCTATATAATTATGTTCTGAAAGTTGTGCTTGTTAACATTTACGGAAAAACTAAAAAGACTTAATGATTTTAGATTCAAGTACCTTAAGAATTCTGAATCTTAAACTCCATTTTGAAAAAGGTGTCTTTCATCCTGTCATATTACCTCTAGCAAACAAATTCCAAATAGATGCTTACTTTCTTTAATAAACATTTCTGTAGTGAAAACTTCTGCAGAGCAGTCATATACGTTATTTGATTCTCTAACCTTGTTTCAATGACAGAAAGGGCAGTTATAATTTCAGACAAAAGAATATAATGGGTTAAAACTTGTAGCCACTGCTGTGCTCAGGTGGTATAAATGGGCACAGCAAAGGTTTTATTTTAAAAAAGAAATGTGCAATGGAATATAACAGCAAATAAGAAACATCCTTTAAATTTTTTGTCTGGTTTGTGACATTTTATATCCAGGATATAAACTTCTCCATCATCCTTCCAATCAGTTTTAAAGTTCTAACCAAAGTGTTGACTGTTAGAAGAAGATAAATCAATAATGTGTTATTTAAGTTCATCTTTCCAACTGGTCATATGGAACTTATTAAAACTATTACAAAAAATATTGTGTGCCAACATGGTAAAAGCAACAAGTTATTACTATAATGTATTAATACCAACTTCATACGAGTCTAACAAGAAAACCTCTACAGTTTTTTATCGGACTCATTATCCAGTTGGCTGAGCTATTTAAGCTTAATTACAGAAAACACAGAGTTTTTTCCTCTAGGAAAGAATTACTTTTCAAACTTAACCCTTAGACTCTTCTAATTCTTACACGATCTGTTTTGGATGGTTTCATAATAATGTTCCTATAAACAAAACATGCAAGCTATGTGTCTCAAACAATAGCTAACATACTTTATTATATGACTGTTCTTATTACAACATCATCCAGTACATTTTTACTTCCCAAGTATATTAAAACCCCAGCCTAACTTCATGGAAGTCTAAAAAGAAAACTGTATGTTTAAACATACTTATTATCTTGCTTGTGACCAACTTGTATTTTACATATGCATTAAATGTACTACAAGGTTAATTGTTCTTATTAATGCTTTAACAAAACCATGAATTTCTCCTTGTATTGAAAATAGGTCATCATATGCTCATATCCATGAATGTATCACAGAAACCATCAAAATTTCAGTCTTCTTAAAAGACTAATTACTTTTTGTTTCCATATTTCCGTGGATATTGCTGTTTAGGACACTAAATAAACAACATGCATGTTACAAAAGGATGTAATTTTATATTATATTTTTTAGGTTTTAATATTAGTCCCCTGGAACCAAAGCATTGGACTTCCCCAGTGTTTCGTAGAGATTTTCCTTTGTTTTGCAGAAACCATAGACTTTCAGAAATGACACTTAAGTTAAAATATGCAATCTTCAGATATGAAGCCTGTATTTCCTGTTTCTCTGACACAATAAACATTCACATCTACAGTGAATAAATATTTTTTACTGGGAGAGACTAGGAGAAATGAATGACCACTTCTGTCACCCTGGTAAATTCTACCAAGGAAATGTCCTCACCAAATACCACTGGGAAAAAATATGTTCCTTCTCAGAAAACATTCAGAGTGATTCTGTCATTTCTCTGGCTGTTTGGTTCAGAGCAGTTTTTGTTAATAGGAAGCAGTAGCTTTCAGAATTGGGTAGGAATGATTTCAAACTAAGACTGCCCTTAGAAAATGATTACAGAGGTGTAATATGACTAGCTGCATGTAATTGCCTGAGGTTTCAAATTCACTACCTTTTCAATGTTGTCTTTGTTGTTGTTCTGAAGTGGCCTTCCTAGCTAAAGGCTTTGGGGAAGAATTAAAAGGACCTATTTTAATGTGCAATTTTGTGATATAACTAAGCTGATTTGATTGCTAGATTCTATTGAAGGTGGGGGTAGCAAGGAGACATGCACTNTTTTTTTTTTTCTTTTTTTCTTTAGTATTTCTTTGACCCTGCTGTTCTGGTTCAGATTGTTGAACTGGAAGAAAATTAACCCTATTGTAAAAGAAAGGGATCAGAGCAGAAGCATGAGCCTTACTGGTGGCTAACAGAGAAATCAAGTAGTTCATACGATTGCTGCACAGGTCGAAAACGCTGAGTAAGCCCCCATTTCATTGCCTACCAGAACAGCTTCCTGTGGCACTGAGAATGAAGGCAGAGCTTCCCACTCTTGGTGAGGCTGTGCCTTGACTGGCAGCCTGACATCCTACCAACCCAGGCCATTTCATCTCCTGTATTTTCTACTTTGAAAAGTCTTCTGGAATCCCCACAAAACTTAATGTAACTATTGGCAGTGATGAGGAACAACAAAGTGACTTAGTTCCTTGGCCTCAAAACAGTACACATCTTATTTTGCTTCCACTGCTAAGAAGCCTGGACCTGGTTTTGAACAAAAGCAATTATACTGATTTGGAATGAAAGGGCATATAAAGCTCTTTTGACACAGCAGCACAAAGGGAGAGGGTCAGTCTTTCCAAGATTTGAAAATGTTCCCTTCTTTGCTTTCCCTTGCCATTTGTGAAAGAGAGTTGAGAGAACCTCTAATGCTAATGATTGCTGAAGAACTCTCTTTGTTAAGAAGATTTCCATAATGCATACTTCTTCTGAGGTGTCCATACCATGATGTGATTCCTTCTGCCAGCTCAAGCGTGTCCTCTATCCATGTTCAGAGGCAGAAACCAATGGTAAAGCACGCTGAGTGAGTATAATGGAGGCATTCTTAGCCCCCACAGTCACTGAGAGCTCACTCATTGTTGAGGCATTGAAGAAGAGTCCAGTCAAAAAAAACCCAACAAAGTATCTAGCAAAGGAGACTTTTCTTCCATTAACTTTGAAAAGCAGCAAGGGATAGATCAGAATACTTACCTGGGTGAAGAAGTGACTCTTTCAGATGTTTTCTTGTATAAGGCAGGAATATATGAACCACTGCAAGGTATTGTGCTCTAACCTCCTCTCTACTTCCTTACCTGATGCCACAAAAGACAAGTGAACTTTAAGACATGGATAAATAGTGTGCCTTTATTTTCTAAAATAAGCTGCAATGGAATCTGTAGCACATTATTTTAACCACCATAGAAACTAATATTAATTGCAAATAACACCAAAAGTATGTGAATCAAAGTTTGTTCTATTCTGACTCAGGAAGCTAAGGAAATCTGCTCACAATACTGGTCTTTGTTTCCCTTACAGCCAAACATACTTGCATTAGTCATTTATTGTATTAAGAAACATTGATAATTGCCTTTTATAGTTTTTCAAGCATCATAATTTAGTACACCTATAATTGAAAAGGTGGATTTTGCAATCAAAAAGTAGAATACAGAGTGTTGCTATGCAAAAGTGAAGAATTTCCTCTTTCTTCAGCTTATTAATTTTAAAATAATGCTTTAGGGTTTGTTGTGATAGTTCTTTACAAGGTAGTAAATATATAACTAAACAGACTGTCTAGGCTGAAAACTAATTACCATTAGAAACTGAAGCATTTGGGCTTGTTATTTCTGCAAATCAAACAACTCTGAATACAATCTCCATATTAAATAAAATGCTCAGTGAACCATGAAGCTCTTCACAAATCTGGACCATGTTTTAAGAAGCTCTTTTTTTAGTTGTATGCATGTCATTGCATGCCAAATACTTGAAATATTAAAATATATTTATGTTGGAGGGTGAGAAGGTAAATGAAAAGATTGTGTTAAAACACAGTTTCAGAAGTTTTTAAAAGTTAGCAAGAAGGAAGGAAATGTGAAAAAGGAAGTGTATACCTTGAACTTAAAGCTTTCACATGTGTACAGAAATTATGATGGGAAGACATATTTTGATAGTGTTATCCTATTCCCCTGTTCTGTGGACAGATAGCATAAGGATTGTAAAGCTGCAATAAGGAGTATTTGTTATGTGTGTCTTAGAACTACGGTGAAGTTTAACACATTAGCATTTCTAAACCCTTCCGTTATATAGCTAATAATTAATAAGGGTCTTAATACTAAATATAGGCTGTCCCCCCCAAAAAAAAAAAATCCCAAAACAAAAGCAAAAGCAAACAAACAAGCGAAAAACCAAAAACAAACGCACACAAACCCCACCCCAAACCCAAGCAGCTTTTTATTTCCAGAACTGAGTTTATTTAAAGGCAATAGCCAAGGAGCAAACAACAGGTATATAAGGGGATGACCCTTTTGTTCAAAAATTAAAAGAAAAAAGAAGAAAAAAAGAGTTCTCAGAGAAATAAATTACAGACACCCCATATCAACAAAGCATGTAAGGGGTAAGGATAGAAGTAAGATTGGGTTTTGGAATCATTCTTCAGACTAATTGCCTGGTATGCTGCCTGTGTTTCTGTCAAAAAACATGAAAGTGCTGACTGATTATATATATTGGAATATCAAATTAGGACATACATTCTGAAATATATGGAGAGAATAAACTACACAGATAATAAGGCTGCATTTTTATCAAGGCTTTCTGGTGATGATACAAACCATGTAAGGGAGCTCAAGTATTTTTACACAGTGGCTGTCATCTGATAACTGAGACAAAATATAACTCTATCTACAAATAAAAAGAGGGTGGAAAAAAGCAAAATGAGAAAACAGCTTTAGATACCCACAAAGATAGCAGTGGTACAGAATTGCATGTAATGTTGTGGTCATAATTCAACCCAGTCTGTTTGACCATCAAAGGCCATAATAAATTACATCTGTTGCTTTGCAGCACCTATAGTGGTTAAGAAAGTAAAACAATTTAAATGTATAACCTCCTCTTTTCACACGCTCCAGCCCACATGCCTTTATCCAAGCACAGTGATTTGTTTGTTTGGCTTTGTTAGAGTCTAATTAACATTGGAATTTGATGAGTGCTCATTGAATAGAATTCATTCTGGATAAAATAAAGTAGCGATACTTATTTGTGAAGAAAAATAATTGGAGGACTGCATGGAAGGATTAGCTCCTTTGACTAAAGCCATACACTCACCCTCTGGTACAGGGTTTCCAGACTGAATATTGCTTGAGTCTTCAGCAGTTTCAAAATGTTTGGACAGGAAAAAGTGCTATAATTATGGGGAATGTGTGCTGTATTCATTAGACAAGACAAGAAGTCGAATCATTGTTTAATGCAAAAACTTGACTCTCTATTAGCTATCGAGTGTTCATAAACAGACACACACACCCCACACACCCCTTTCTTCTTTCTCTGATTCCCTTTTCCACAAAACAGCTGCAGTCTCTGGGAACTGAAGGCCACATTTCCCAAGGAGCTGACTTAAAACAACTCTTAAACACAGCTTTTCAGCACCCATTAGCTCTAATCAGAGGTAGAGATCTCCTCCAAAAATATATAGGAAGTCCAAGCTAGTTCTCCAAGGTCAGAGACAGGGCAACCTCATTACTGTGTAAATTAGAGGAGCATAGCATTTTGAAGGATCTCACAGAAAGAAAGATTCAAATGAACTCCAGCTTGTGTGATGGGAAGAGGCTAGAACAAACAAACAAACAAAAAAAACCCTTGAGCAGGCAGACTGGAAGATGGCATCAGCAACTGAAGAATGCAAACAACTCCTTGATATGGTTATCTTAAAAATATACTGTCTAGATACAGTGACTGCCATGTTATAACACCCAGTTCTCTACTGTTTTGACTTTCCAATCTCCTTTGTGTTTTGTAACAGATATCATCATTAAGAATGCCTCTGATTAACTTATGAACATTTTTTAAAAATGCATTGTATTGGTTGTCCCTTCGGAAAACACAGGGTTTTTTTCCTTGTAACTTTTCCTAAACTTCCACAAAAAGATCATTTAAAAGATCAAAGTATAGTGGCAGATTAAACTTGCAAAAGTAAAAATATAAAGACAAATCAAATGTATGCATAAAAAAATTAAATGAAGATGAAAGGAAGAATAACAAAGGATTCAGCTCTCTAATTGTGTTTCAATATTCATCTTTCATTCTGCTATTGTTAGATAACAGTTTCTTTAAGAAACACTAATGTTAGAAGTGGACACTATAGCATCCAACAGGTGATAGGTCTGGACAAAAGGAGAATGAGTCTTTATTGAGTTAATCTTTCTGTTGGCATAGTAATACTTTCTATTCATTAAGGGCATGATGTTTAACTGTTAGAATTTGTTTAAATATTTATTTTAGTGAAATCACAATGAAAATATATTTCCTGCTTGAAACAAACCCTTTTCAGAATGCCAGGACTCACAGGAATGCATGGTTGAATTTTGTGACAGCTGAAATCTGTACAGTAGATGTTTAATAAATGGAAACATTTTATACTAAGTTTTGCAGATTAATATTTTTCTAGTGGTGACATATGTATTGGAAAAAATCTTTTCAAAATGAGGTCACTGCTTTAAAAATGTAAGAAACATTGTCAAATTTAAAATGCTCTTTTAGAAAAGAATTCAGTAACTGCACATTAAGAGTGCCTTAATGTCTGTGACAAGCAAAACATCTGCTTCAGCAGCGGAAATGGAAAGTTAATACTTCAGATAAGCAAAGGAGGTTTTCCAAAGAAAAAAGAAAAGGGAAAAAAAAACCCTGCTATAAACCTTACCCAAAACTCACATGAATTCTTCTTTGATCAAGGTAGTTCAAATGGAACAAATAACTCCCTCTTCCAATTAGTTTCATATCCTCTAGCCCTATTAGCTTTCTCTCCCCACCTTTTTTTTTTCCTCTAGATTTCTTAGTTTTATCTTTATTCGACCCTGGGAGGGAGAAGACTGAAAGCAGTGTGTGCTGTGACCTGGCCCCACACATCCCCACGGCAGGTTGAGAGTGTTCGTAAGGTGGTGTGTGCTCGGTTCAAAGCTGCAGTTGCCTCCAGATCCCACCTGACCTTGTGCTCTGCAATCCTGGACATCCCTCTTGCTGTACTGGCCCCCTAACAACAGCCACAAGTTCCCAAAAGGGAAGACATCAGATTAGCTGAGTATGTCACAGCCTCTTTACACTGCTGGCAAGCACATACTGGGTGGCTTTTCTGCACCCATGACTAATATTGGTCCAACCTTTTGCCCCTAACCTTGCCCCAAAGTTTGTTTATGTAAAACAGAGAGTACACTTGTACCCAAACAGCCTATCTCAGAGCCACATGAGAAAAACACTGTAAATCTAGCCATTGTACTCTGTCAGCATGCTTGACAATTTTTCCTGGGTGAATGTCTTTATTTTCCTGCCTTCTGCTTTTGCTTAACTAAGACTACACTGCAGTTGTTCAGTTGCAGTTGTTCCTGGGCTAGCTGCATCCAAGTCTTAGAAGATGGAAACAGCAACACCATCCTAAGGGTGTTCATTTTGGATGTGTGACACTTGCTGAACCCGCATGAAATATGTTGCCAGATGACAGCATAGAAATGTCCCACTGATCTAGTGGAAGGGAAAGAAACTAAAGACTAGGATGGAACAGTTGCACATGCAGGTATAATGCAGAAGTTCCCATCTCCAACAAAAGGGATATAGGACAGCTAATATGATTTTGACAAGACAAAACCAAGAAAGTAAGAGGCAGAGGGAAAGTGGAGAACTGGGGGGTGAAAAAGACTTTCTAAGAAAGTCTATAACAACTCAAAGCTTAGAAAATCAATGTGTGTAAGTGGATGAATGCAAATTTCTTCCTAGAATATTTTAATTCTTCATGTTTGTCTAAATAAAATGTAAAAAGCATACATTTCTGCATTATTTTTTTCATAGTGTAAAAACAAAGTAAAAATTGTAAAATTTCTCCTGTGCTTAAGCCCAGCAAACTAGTTAAATATTAACTTGCGTCAGAGGCAGGAAACTATCTAATTTATAGTTGTAAAGGTTATGCAATTCTAGTCACTAAAATACAAAACCAAAGCAATCATAAGGCCTTTGTATTTAAAATTATACAAATATATAACACTATAGTTAAAATGCAAGTACACATCTCACACACTATGGATCGTAAACTACAATTTCTCTTGTATTGGAAATTCATAACATACTTTCTTTAGCTATTGGGTTTCAAAATGAGGTCATATAATGTGAAATGGATTTTTTTATACAATCAAGGGCTTAAAAGTTGTATTATATATACTTCCAGATTGTTTGTTTCTTTAGAATCAATTATACCCTAAAATTTGCTCTATGAGAAAACATTTAAACTCTTCATACACTATAGTGTGCTTGTTACCATATAAAAATTATAATAATAAAGGTAAAAAGTCATAGCAGGCTTGAGCTAAACATTGTAAATTTTTCATGTTAACTCCCATATTAATGTGAGGAAGCTATAGAATTTCTTCGGCAAAAACCTATTCATAGTTCTGAGTAGCAATTACTGTTGTTACTGCCATTAATGAATCAACAGAGACATCTGGGACTGGTGGCTGACCTGCTGCCTTGAAACTTTGGAAATGGTGTGGAAATAACACTTGAAAGCCATTTTGAAAGGTTTTCTACCACCTCTTCCTTTCTTCAGTGGTAAAATGTAGTCTGAAAGGAAGACACTTAAAAATAGGCATCTCTCAGTAGGTAACTATACAGACAAGGGGAGAAAACAGCAGTAGTTTGAATGGCAATGGATAATGTAATGTTAAATACTGTGGTTTAGCTCTCGTGGCTTTTCTAAGGCCAGGCTAGATGGGGCTCTGAGCAACCTGGTCTAGTGGAAGGTGGGATTGGAATTAGATTATTTTTCAGGACCCTTCCAACCCAAACCATTTTATTATTCTGCACAAGGATGCTGCAAGTTTCTCACAGATCTTGTGCTGTGTACAAGGAAGTATCCTACATACCCTGGTAGGTCATAAATCTGTAAACTGAACAATAATATTATGCACCAGTCAGCTAAACTCCCTTTGTAGTCAGCAGAGATGGACAGCAGGATTTGGCTGTGGAAAGATGGGTATAAGGGGTTAGTTCAGCCCCAGCAGGGCATCTCACTTGCTCTTGTCACTCCAAGAGCAAATGAGATACCCTGACTCTTTGGAGTGACACACAGTCAAATGCTTTATGTGCCATGCAGAAGTCTTAGATGGTATATTGCACTTCACTTATTGATGTCTTCGCTTAGGTATCCTAACCTGGAGACTGGATTATGCTTTCTCTTTTGCTTCTAGAAAATGTGGACATTGAGCTTGCTGAAATTAGAAGTTCAAAACTGGGGCACGGAGCAGTCACAGAAAAACTTCCTTCCCAAGGTTTTCTGAAGAGGATATTCTCTATGCTCCCACGGTTCTGTTGGGAACAAGATAATGGAAACTGGAGACTGAGAGCCGCAGTTTGTCTTGGAGGCCAGATATCACTGAACATCTGTTATACCATAAAAAGAAATGAGAAAAGGTCGTAGTATGTAGACACTTTCTGTAATATTTAGCAATAGTTTTGGCAAGTATATGCTCAAGTAATGTCCTAATATGAGTACATATTGCTTTCTGGGTGATTAAAGTGACTGTATATCAGAAATGTGATTGTCTGCACTTCCAGAAAAAATGTAAAACATGCAGAGATTTTACTTTCTCAGCAGTCATGTGCTACTCAACTAATTATGCTTATAATTTTAAAATTAGGTAAGCAACATGTGCAAATTTTGTTTCTGGAGTTCTTCAAAGACCTCCCTCTATTTACATGGAAGCTGGGCTTAATTCCATTGCCTAAGGACAAGTATATGATGACACTTTAGATCTTGTGGAGTATCCTTTTTTGATAATCTGTGCTCTAGAAGAGTGTGATCTCCCATGATCCCTGTGTCAAATTTGCCAAAGCTGAGCCCATCAGCCAATTTGGTAACATATCACAAAATCATATTTCAAAAGGGGCAGAAAGCACTAGACAGAGAGAGAGGAAAAAAGGAGTGAGAAACATCAGGGAGAACACCAAGGTCAGAAGAGGAGTTGCTGGAGTAGATATTCCAACTGCAGCCTGTGGAAGACACCAGAGGGGTCTGTTCAGATGGATGTTCCTGAAGGAATCACAGCCTCTGAGGAGCCAGCACAGGGGAAAGTGTGAGGAAGCAGGACCAACAGAGAGTAGTAACTCTTATGTACTGATCATCCCCTCTTGTTTCTTGGGAAGCGAAGCTGAGGTTGGGAAAGGGAGTAGGAAAGACAATGCATTAATGTTTATCTTGTTGTTTCCCACTATTGAAATTAATGGTTACATTTTTTAATTCTGGTTGGCAATAAAATAAGTTAATTTTCCCAGATCTGTCTGTTTTCCCTATGACTGTAATTGTTAAATGATGTTCCTGCCTTTATCTTGACCCATGAGTTTTATCATTCCTGTTCTTGCTATTTTTCCCAACCTCCATACCAGTGAGTTGTGGGAATAATCAGTCAGATGGGTGAGTGTTTGCCTGTTAGGCAAGGCTAATTGATTATTTCCCTCCAGAACAAAAATATTAGTGTAGTTCTGGGTACTACTGCAGCAGTACTGATTCCAAGATGTACCTGAGATTAGTCTGCATTTGTTCTGATGTCTTCTGTCATTCTCCTAAAGAGCTTTGCACTCTCAAATACTGCCACATGCTTCCATGCTGTGCTTTAGGGCACCCAATACATTTTTTGATAATGCATGAATTGCAGCACAGTTCTCACATTACTTAATGCCTTTAAAACTGAAATACATCCCTAAAAAGTAAAAAAAAAGAACTATCTTAGGTCTGCAGGAGAAAAGACATGAAGCTCAGGGGAGACCCATGATCAAGTGCTGTTTAGTGAGGATGTGGCCAGTCTCTTCTAGAAGGGACTGAAGTTAAGCAGACTAGACACAAATCACTGAATTCCAGTAATCTGGACGAGACTAACTACAGGAATACATTTTACAGTAGACATACAGAGTAACTGGAACAAAAGAATAAACATTTCATCAGTAAACAGAGCAGGGATGATAACTAAGCAAGAAGAGCAGTATTAATTAAAACAGACAGCACAAAAACCCACTAAGCATTTGAAAACATTTAGAGCAGTGTGCCACATACATCAGATTCCAAACCATAATGCTAAACAAACTTCTGTTGAATAGTGTAATGTTCCAGTAATGGAAGAGCGCACTGAAGACAAAGATGACTTTGCAGCTGCTTCCAAGCTGTTACTGACAGAATACCAGAACACAGCTCGTTTCCTCGGGATGTATTACTTCAGTGTTGAGTTACAAAGCAAGAAACATGGAAAAGGCAGTGTGAGGGGAAAACTGAGATGAGGACTCATCAACCAAAATGAAGACTTCCTGTCTGACACACTGTTCTCCAAATTTGCACCGGAGAAAAAGAGGCAGATTTTTCAGACACAAAAGAAAAATTTGGCCACACTGCATCATCGGAAGACAGGTCACGTGTGGCTACGATGCACCAGCATGCCAGGCAGCAGGGGTCAGTGGTGACCACAACCAGTGCTCTGCCAAACTAAAAATAAAACAAAAAAAGATACCCTCTGATTAGGAAGTGACAAAGATCAACAGTGCAAAACTGAAAACAAAAGGCTAATATAAGGAATTCCAACATGGTCCTAAAAATAGACTGACACTAGTGTATCATACAAGGAAAGCTCAAATTAAAGAAAAAAGGGAAGGGCACAGACTCAGTGTGATTCAGTTCATCTGTCACAACTGGGTTTTAGTATACTCAGAGCAAAGATGGAAATGGTGGTGGTGCCTAAATGAGTAAACAACAATTGAAGAGCTAAGGAATACATGGCATAGTACAATAAACTGTGAAAGCATTGAATATTTTTAACCAAGCAATGTTTAAAATGAGACAACCAAATGAAAAGGAGAATTCTCATTACTGAAAGAGAAGAGAGGGGGGGATTCTTTAAAGGCAACATCTCCTTATCTCAAGCACCATTTTATATATCATAGCTGAAAACCAAAAACTATTTCTACCCCATCAGGATTTCAGGACAAGTTACAAACAAGAAGCTGACAAATAACAGAGAGGCAAGATATAAAATCACAGCAGAAAAACTAGAAGTATTTGACTCTCTTCCCTGATTAAACTGATAAATGTGCTTAATGAAATCTTTGAAGGCAGAAAGGAAAAGCCTTTCTAAATAATAGAAATAAGGAAACTGGGTAGGATATTGTGAAACAGTGACCTCACTGACTTAATAACTGGAGACAACTTGTGCTGCTCTTCATAGCAAAAATAATTTCCAGTGGGATACAACACATCAGTAAGTATACACAACTTACAAAAGCAGACGAATTCTGTTTGCTAAATAGAAGATTAGGTCAACTACTTTTCCCTTAAACTGTACTCTTTGTCCTCAGGATGAGTCAACAGTACTTCAAAAAAAGCTCAATACTATCCACAAAAAAATCCCAGCTGCCCCGCCCCCCCCAGTAAAAAATAGCTTGAGCCCAAAAAAACCTCACCAAAAAAACCCACAAAAAACAAACAAACAAACAAACAAACAAAACACAAAAACCCCACAGCTAAACCAAAACAAATCTTCTTTTAACTCTTACTACAAAATGATACATGCTGGTACACAAAAACATCAGAGAAAGAGAAAACCCCAGTGAATGAGGTAAATCTGATTAAATGCAATACTGGCTGACTCTAGAAATATGAGTGGAAGGACCAGAAGAATGAAAGCCCTGATCCATTTAGCAAACACTACCAATTCATCACAGGGAGAAGACTTTGCTTAATCTCAACAGAGGTACAAAAAACATTGTTCTACTTAATTCTTATAACTTCAAACCCAAACACTGACAGAAGTATTTAAATGATGTAACACAAATATGTAATTGCATTACAAAATAAAAGTTCAGTAACTATAGGATTTTTATTGCTTTTTGATAAATGCATAAAAAAGGTAGATAAGAACCTACTCAGATCCATTTTTTTTAATCTAATAAATCAATATTCCAAGACCACATCTATGTAAGCTGAAATTGAATTACTATTTTCTATTACCAAATATTCACCACTTCGACCTCAATGATTTCTGTGTGTGCTCAATACCACTACAAAAGGTTGTTTGCTACAGCTCAAAATAGAGTGCTAGGAATTCTCTGAAACAATACACTTGTGAATCTGAAACGGTTCTAGCATTATTGCATGAAGGCTCCTATTCAGCATGGAAATCACTAAAGCTACTCACATACTTAAAAACAAGTTTATGGACAAATGTGCTAGGCACCAATGTTTAGTCACTCTGTGACACTGCAACTGAAGCTAAATGTAAATTTGAGAGAAAAAAATCTTTTTTTTTTTAGGTTACACAAGGGGCAGTGCATATATATGTTAGATCAGCAGATTGTTGTAATGTGCACAAGTCTTAAATATCTAAGAAAACTATGTTGATAGAAAACTCAGAGGTAGCTCAAACTGCTCAAGAAAGCTTACACTAAGTAGGCTTCACCACGTACAGTTTTGTTCCTATTTCATCTGGATAAGTATACTCCTTACTCTCAAACTGTTGAAACTTTGGGAGAAAATGGACAACACTGGGGAAAGATTCCAGAGGGAATAATATATATTACTGATGTCTGCATAAGGATGAGATTGACAGGACATCCTTCAAAGAGTAAAAACAGAGGCCCAGAAGAGTATTCAGGTTTAAATATGACTACAGTTTAATATTTAAGATTACTCTATTACACATATGAAGTGGATGCATGGTATTTAACAAATGCAAAAGGAAAAGAAGTTGAAATCAATATTGAACATCAGACAGGGAATAGTAACCTGGCTTTCATATCTATTTCACCAATTTCATAGCTGGCAAAAAGTGACATTGCTTGGTTTATTCAGGAGGAGCTTAGATATGCACAGCAGCTAGGGATGTGTTTTGTTTAAATTAGAAAAAGGATCAAGAAAGAGGTTTGGCTACTGGTAGGGACTTCAGTAATAAAAGAATGGACACAGAGAAATAATTGTATGGTAATTGGTCTGTAACACTTGTTGGCCTACATACTCTTAATCTTCTGTAGCTAGTCAAGAAAGAGGGCATTCCAGTAGTGATGCAATCAGAAGGCATTAGAAGCATGTAGTAAATTAACAAAAGGTTGAAATTCCTTTAAATTAATAAATATATCACAGGCACATTTATATGGTTAGTTATGGATGTTGCAATAAAAGCCTCTGAGGTTTGACCTGATGGCTCATTTTTTATCATGGGAATGGGTTATGGGATGGGAGCGGGCTATGAGAATCAACTATGTTTATTTACTCAACTGCAGCAAAAAAAAATTTAAAACCCAACTCTGTGTATATGTGAAGAACTGACATTCAGTTCATGTAGACTCTGTTTGTGGGCAGCATCATCATGAATAGGAAACAAAGAGTAGATTTAATAATTAAGGCCGCCTAATCAATGTCCATGTCCATGTAGCTATACAAAACTTGTGGCAGCTTACAGAGAGAATAAAATAAAAATTCTAGAATTGGGTAAAAATTCCATAACAAATAGTTTGCAATGACTGACCAATAAAACCAAACCAATTATCCAAGCCCTGAAAATGCATGCACTCCAGAATTATGTTATGCATCAACAGTCAGTGGGCCTGCTCTCATGCATAGAATTACTCTAGTGTATAATTTTTCAGTATTGGGGCCAAGGAATATAATGCCAGACATCAGAGCCCAAAGACATTTTGCAGCCATTCAGGAAAAGTACTGGGGGTAGAGGTATCAAAGCTGTGGACATCTGAGTAAAAGTAATAAAACTATACAAATTAATGATTAAAAAACCCCAGATATATCAGACTTTAAACAATGCCACTTTACTTTTACAGTTTGTATGACCTCAAACTGGAAAGAAAGGGTCAAACCAATTACAGGAATAGGTAATAAGTTGAATTTGGCTAACAGGAAGAAAGAAAAAAGGAAAGGGGGAAAAAAAAGAAAAAAAGATGAAAAAGACATCAGAAAATCAGAAATTGTGTGTTTACACTTACCAAAGTTTTTTCCAAGTCAAAGTTGATTATGACTGTTTAAAAGCAGAAAAAAAATGGTCATTGAGGAAGCATTTAAAATGTTACCTTGATTACAAGTAAAAGCTATCACAATAAAAAGCAAAAGTGGATACAAGGGAAATGGTGAGAGATGAAACTAAAAAAAGAAGTTTCAATATTAAAGTAAATTGGGTACCTTAAGTGAAAGAAGAACTTGACATATTTACAGCCCACTTGTGACAGAGGCCTGTCTCAGATCATCTAGGACACTTTTCACAATATCAGCTTAGAAGTTATAGTTTAGGTGTTCCAAATCTCTGCACTGAATATGCATACTTCTCTTCACTGACTGTATAAGGAGACCAGGCTCCTATCTCTGACACATAAGCCATCTAAAGATAGGTTGTGAGCACTGTCTGGAAGCAGCTGCCATAGAATAACTGGCAGCCTCTGGCAGTAAAAAAAAATATAAAGGAAGAAAATTTATGGGAAAAAAAACTTCCAAGTATCATATATTTGTGAGATACTGCAAATAATATCTTTGCAACTGCAAATACAATGTTACAAAAGGAGCAGGAAGGTTCAATAAAATAAACTAGAAGATTCCAGCTTGCATGTTTAGACAGAGGCAAGATGTCTAGTAAAAGGAAAATACACCCTTGGATATTTGTCCTATGTTTAGTTAAAGGGTTGGATGGTGCCAAGAAAGACTTCTAAGAGACCTACCCTGAGGTAACTTTCAGACTTCAGAACAGGTATTCAAATATGACTATGGACTTCCATTAAAGATGCAACAGTTAAGCAGAGTAAGGGCAGTGTTTACTCCAGGGATTTTGCAGCATAAATGTTTTTTATGTCAGGGGAAAAGAATATCATTTGGCCTGTGAAGGACATTCACATAGAATGGCAGTATCTACAAGCATTCCCCACGGAGTTAGGATCCCCACTTTTGTCCTCTAGGTTGCATTAATTTTGGCTGTGAGAGAAGGTAAAGTGAATACCCTGCTAAGTGTCAGATCTGATTCGCAGGGTAAGCAACAGGATGTGAAGAGGGCATATCAAAAGCTCACAAAGCTCCATAATCTCAGTCATTCCCTGTACATTTATTTCTGTAAATAGACTTGGAGGCATGCCCTGAAGATCAAAAAGTAGCATAGTGAAATTACTTCTCTTAAATGAGACTGGGAGGTTCTATGTGACGGATTGAAGGAAAAGAGCTTACTCTTTTTAGATTTAGATAATAGTTAAAACAAAAGACAGCATTAATCTGATGTTTACATGGTTCAGATATGGGATACATCTCTCATACAGGCATTTCCTACAGTGGGTAAAGAAAGGAACAAGCTCTCTTTGACCAGAACCTGTGTTTAGGAAAGGCAATGTCATAGGTTTACATTGCCCCTTTCCTTCAGTCCTGCTTCTGAAAGGCAGTGAGGCCTTGTGATGTTGTGAACTAGGAAAATGGACCCTTACTGATGATCTAGACTAGAAAAAAAAAAAAAATTGCAAACACCTTTGCCAATCCATAGACTTTAAAATTCATTATCCTTAACTTTTCTACAGGTGACCAAAGCCCATCCTTCTTTTTACAGTCATGTTTAGAAGCAGGCTGTATATTTAGAGTCTATAGTAAAATATATTGCACATTTAAAACACTGATCTTCACTTTCTAAACTGTGGTTTACTTTGTAGTCACCAACATATAATGCACATTAACTACTAGAACTACATTTTGCTTCTTTGACTCTCCAGTAAAATAAGGTGGAGGATAAATCATATTTCTGAGGGGTTTGCCCACTCCTTGATGCAGTTCATTACATAGTAGTGCAGGGTACTGTATGCAATGTGATTGCTACTCCAGCAGTATGGGTATATATAAATTAAAAATAATGTAAAAAGAAAAGGAGAGAGAAAAGATAACAAGAACTGCAGGTCATCTTCATGGATTATAAAAATGAGGCCTAAAAAAAATTAATAATGAGCAATGAACTATATCTACTGTTGAATTCTCTGCCTCTCTCTGGGCTGGCATTAGCTGCCATTATAAATTGAGGGAAGAATTCCCAAAATAATTTCAAATAGCCACTAGAGATTCTGCACACCAGTTAATGTGTGTCTGTGGGCATGCTAACAAAGGCAATTCCTTAGCAAGCAATATGCGAGTCGCCTGGGATGGTTAATGAATCTGCTTTGTGGTAAACTTTTTAGTACATGCTACAGAGACCTTTCAAGCATGTTGCTTTTGGAATTCTATTATTTCTGTGAGTTCTTTTCATGGAAATTCATATTTCCTTTTATTCAGGAGATTCTTGCAGTGCGGTTTTCACTGTGCTGCACATTTAGCTTTGGGGAAGCCTATTGCAAAACTGTTAGTTGTTATCTGCAGTTGAGAGTATTGTTTTCTTCTTTATTTTAAAGTGTGAGGGGTTTGGGGTTTTTTTTGCATTGTTTCATTTGTACCTAATATTTAATCTGTAGTGCCTCCCAGAGAGCCAGACTGCTAGGAAGTAACTATCTTCTGTCACATTCTGTAAATATTTAAACTCCAGCTCCCCGTCATCATTTACAGCCTGTCCCCTACAGAGGGCACCTTTGTCTTATTGGAATTACTTCTGCAAAAAAAGATAATCGCTGGTTATCAGAGAAATAACTGAGCCTTAAAGAGAGCTCAGACTTCTCACAAACACAAGGACCTTGCTTGCCTACGCTTTTTAATTAACCAAGTTTTGTACTGCTACTCAGCAGCAAGAAATAATGTTCCTTTCTGCATTATTACAGTCTCCCCCAAGAAGTGAGGCGATGAACTGAAGATTGCTAGAATTTACATGAGAGGTCAGTACGTGCTGAACCAAATTAAAGAGCAGAAGTTTAGGGGCTTTCTCCTTCCATCAGTAATTAAGGGATTTGTCATTAAAAAATGTTTCTGAGATGAGCACTAAAAACATTGTCTGTGGGAAAACAAGCTGTAGAAAGAAAGTCAACCATTTCCCAAATAAATCTTTCTAACAGACCTCCAATTAGTAATTGCTATCTGAAAGCTGTTCAAGTGGAAGAAAATAAGATTTTGTTCTCCTTTGTAGGGTTAGATTATCAAAACTGACTCTGAAATTTTTTTTTGGAAAAATATCAGTTGACTGCAAGACTGAATCAAAAAGTAATTTTCCTCCTGATTTTTTTGGTGTGCTATTATTTATGAAGTGTCAAGTATATCATTCATAGTATCTGCTGGTTCTGAATAAAACTAATGATACTTTTCTTCTCAAGACTGTTTTCCAGCTCAATCTGTAACACCGTCTTCCTTTACAGGACACTTCACAAATGTGTTAAGACAGATGCAAACATCATTGATTTGTAAATGGCAAAGTGAAAATTCTAAAGAATAATCTTTCCTCTGTCATTTTATATATGTCTGACTATACAAAACAAGCTACAGCTGTAAAAAAAAGTGTAAGACATTGCATTTATGTGACTCCTGAACAGGCCAATACTGTGTTAATTCATATTAACTGGGGGGAAAGCACACAAATAAATGCATTGGTCCCTTTGCATAATGCTTTTTAATGATGTTCCTATCAATAAAATTTACAAATAGCCTTATAAATTTAACAGGAGGCAACCTGTTGCAAGAAGACTCTAACTTCCCAGGCTGGTTTCTGGGGCTGACGTTGAGTGTAAAGAATCTAACACAAAACCCAGTGAGGAATGTGCCCTGCCTTCCCTAACATTTTTCTAGAAGCTCTTATAGAAAATGCATTCATGTTTACATTTTCAGCTTCAAATACCCAGCACAAAAGCATGAGAACACAAAAACCTGAATCTCTAGTCTAGGCTGCTAAATTAATTAAGCAGGACTTGTATTCGTGCGTAATACTTTAATGCCATTGGAAAACTGTTTTAGGGAGCATTTTAGCAAGCTCCTCCTGTGTTAAAATTTTACTTCCTTTTTCTTCTCTAATTATAAGTCAAATCTGGATTCCTCACTAATGAAGGAAACTTTTTTTAAGATTTCATTTCTAGAAGTCAATAGGAATGTTGCCCATGTAAAGATGGCAAGATCAAGAGCTTGTACCTATAAAAATGTCCAGCGTGAATACAGGTTTTAAGACAGTTGATGTAATACAAAACAGTTCAAGCTATATTTGCACTAGTGCCAGGAATGTTCCATGGAATGTGATGGTCTACACTGTAAAACTGTTTGACTTGTCCTCAGTACACTTTAGCATCCTAAACCCCAATTCCTGGGCCCAGTTTGAAGGAGAGGGAGGCTGCACATCCGAGACCCTTCCCAGCTGGAAGGCTGCTACTACTACCCTGTTTTGAACAGGAGAAGTTTACAAATAGGCATATGAGCTAGTTGGCTTTATTGCATAGGAACACTCCCAGGCAAGTTTTATTTGCTAGCATAAACCTAGCTTCCAAAACTGTGTTTACCACAGCTGTTATCTAACACTGTATTTAAAAGTATTTGGCTATCAGCTCTTACTTGTAAACTGTATGCTGAATTCTAAGTTTATGTCAGTAAGAAACAAAACACTCAAGAAAACATTTTCTCAATTATAGATACTTCTATATGCATTGTTTTCCTTGTAATTGTTTCAGCTTGATAGGAAAAAATAAAACTTAGAGCTGTTAAGAAAATGTTTGTTTTGAATATGGTTGTAGATAATACAGATTACAACAGAAAATAAAAGCCACAGAAGAACATTTTAGAAGTATCTAAACTCCTTAGGGGTCCCACTTTCAAAAGAGGACAATTTTACCAGCAGAGAATGAAAGGCCTTCATTTTCAGCAAGGTGTACTCCATGATACTGACAGTGAAGACACTGTACACCCCTACAGTAGGTGTGATTGAATTCAGCCCTTAAAATCTTTTCTCAGCAAGATGACACATTTTCCTTGAGAAATAAGAGAGTCTTCTTGGAAGACTACCTCCTGGTAGTCGTGTATTTGTCAACTGGCCTAAATTTTCCAAGGAAAACAGTGAAACCATAATTACTGCAGACCTCACATTTGATTGCTCACATTCATTGCTGCCATGTGGGAAACCTGGCTTAGTTCTCTTGTCCTGTGGGAAAAACAGAAGATGGATGTGTGAAAACTGGTTTCCCACCCTGGAAATGACCTGCCCAGCTGGTTGTTAGCTGTACCACAGAATTCAAATATGGACGCAGAAGCACACAGCCTCATTTCAGCTTAACCTTCCTTGAAGGTCCACTTGTGCAAATGTAGTGAACCCAAGCCAAGACTGCGTGTGTTTAGGCATGGATTCTCTCTTCAGAAAACCCCAGAAGCTCTGAGATTTGTGCCTCCATCAGTATGACTGACAATGGAAACCTACACACTTGGTGAATTGTGTCAACGTCAGCTTATGTACTAAGGGATTTTGGCACCTACCAAGTCATGAGACAACTGGCAGGATAAGTGTGGAACCTGAGTTTTGTTGTGGATCTAAGTTGCCCTGTTCCTCTTCATGTGTGAAAACAGAATAATCCTCAACTGCTGAGACTGATTGTCAGCTAGAAGGCTGTAATTAAGCAAAAGCACAACAATTAAAACTCCTTCTAACTGGCTAGATTAAAGCAATTTAGATGGTGGTAGCTCATTTTTCTTGTTTTGAAATTTACATCTTAAGTGTATATTCACATGTTTAGAAGAACAAATTTTAATAAAACCAACTTGCTGGTATATAATTTTGACTAAAAAGTATTTTGTGTGGATAAAATTTAATTATTATAATTCACCTCCTTTTAGATGTTTATAATTTTCTTAAATTTGTTTCTTACTCAAATGTATTCACTGCCTTTCTGTAAAAATTTCCTTTTCTTTTCAAGGTATAACGATGAAATGTGGTTTTCTTCTTTTCACTCTTTTGTGAGTCCATTTCTTGTTTTCCAATGTTAAGTCTCTGTCTATAGAACTGAAGCTGCACTTAAAGCTGTGAAGGTATTCAGGAACTGCTAACTTTATAAGTATTTTTATTGCATAAATATTCCAAAAATTTACTTGGTATAAGGACTTAAATAAATAAGCTTAAAACCAAGTATTCATATTAATAAATTTCAGTTGCAGTGAATCTCTGAGCATTGAAGAGGAACAGACAACAGTGATTTCAAACAGTCTTAATAAAAGACTTTTGCCATTATCCACCATCAATTTTATAATATCAATATTATAAAATGATTTATTTTGGCCCTACTACCTCCTTTAACCTACCATAAAGATACAGGAACTTTTTAAAATGTTTTATATCTATGCCAAGTGTAATCCTGTTTTAAAATAAGTGGATTTTTTTTTTTTTTAAGGAAATGAGAAAATAGAGAAAATCAAGAATCGCCACATTATTTTCAACTAGTTTGGTATTTAGTGCCTTCCATATTAATGGGTTTGTGTAACAAATTTTTGGCATAGGGAATTATTTAGGTATACATTTTTGTTCTTATTATTGATGAAGAATGCACTGCACAAATGAGGGAAATGTGTGACTGTCAAATAGAGGTAGAGAAGGGATAAATGTTAATCCTGGACTGCCTTTCATTATCCACCAGATGATTTTAGACCTCAAGCCCAAGGTGTTTGAGAACATATTTGGAGTTTTCATTCTCTGCTAAACAAGGTCTTAGTAGCCTAAGACATTTATACAATGTGAACCAATGGTTTACTGAAAACTTTTAAAGACAGAGTTAGAAGACAAGTCTAGTTCATCATCACATACTTGTGCTCCAGTGTGTATGATATAATCCAAAGCTGCCTCTTACACCTTTGGGAACCCTGCACAGGAAATTATATTATGCTGGACCTCATTTTAAGTGTTTGGATCTGACCGGGAACATTAACCAGTAGCCCAATCCACAACAAACAATAAGTAAGTACCAGGGACATTCACTGCCATTGTGAAAGTTTATTTTGAGCTTATCCAGTTGGTACCGTCTATCCAGAGGGTTGTTTGTTGCCTTCCTTGCAACGTTCATTTTCATCTCCACATCAATGAGATCGGACAATCTCCAAGAAAATCTAAATGCTGCCCAGTAACAATCCCTCCTGCATATAAACAAATATACAAATCCCCCAAAACACAACTGCAAAACACCTGAGAAATGAACAGGGCCTAATGGAAACATCCCACAAATCTGCTGTAGTTTGCAAGTGTCGGGGGGGGGGCGGGGGGGGGGGATCCAAAGAAA
>VYXD01003420.1:1380476-1395356 GCA_013397195.1 Hylia prasina | reverse complement strand
TTCCCGCTGCCCCCTCCTGCGCTGCCCCGGCACCCAGCCGGCCTTCTCCGCAGCCAGCAGCGCTGCTTCTCGGTGGGACGGAGGGACAGAGGGCGGAAGGGGAGTTTGTGCCCCCCTCCCGCTGCGCCCTGCAAGTGTCGCCCTGTCATTGTCCCCTTCGCTGCCTCCCAGGCCGAGGCGTACCGGGGNCAGCTGCTGTCACACATCCGAGGGGGCACGTGCACTTTTTGTGTAGGGCTGTACGGCAGTTGCCACATGGCGAACGGGGGAGGTGAAGGGAGGGCGGGAAGACGGCGAGGAGGAGGAGGAGGAGGTGGTGGCGGCGGCTTTGCTTTGGGGTAGTGCGGAGAGGTGCCAGGCGGCCGGGCTGGGCTGCATCGTCGGTGAGGGGGGGTGGGGGTGTCGGTCCCCGAGGAGCAGGTGCGAGCAGCTCCAGGCCCCCGCCGGCCAAGGAGGAGGAGAGGGGGGGCAGCGGGAGCGCGGCAGGGATTTGGCAAGGCTGGATCCTGCTACCGCGCAGAGTAACGCGGGCGCGGTGGTGGGGACGGCGCCGAGGGCGGGGAGCATCGCTGCGGCTGCGGACGGTGCGGGGATATCCCCGCACCCCGCGGGCCGGGGAGACCGCGGGGGGAGGTGAGCCCCAAACTTGCCACAGTCGGGGAGGAGTGTCGGGGGGATAGAAGGAGCTGGCAAAAGAGGAAATTCCTGATGCAATAGCAGCCGCCTTTGCAACGGAGGGCGAAAAGCATGAGGCTGTTATCTCTCAATCTGTAGGTTACAGGGCTGAATCTGCTCGATAAGGAGAAGGGATCGCATAACTGCCGTGACCCCGAGATCAGAGCGGTCGGAAGCGCCTCCAGTTCCCGGGGGCTCTCCCCCTGCCTCGGGCGGGGGCGGGGGGCTCGGGCTCCGCCGCGCTGGAGGGGCGGCGGGAACTTCCCACGGAGGAGGTCGTGGACAAAGTCCCGATGCTACTTTCAATATACCCAAACAAACAGACCGGGCTCGTTTCACTTTCCTATTGTCAGATTTCAAGGTGCAGCAACAACCAACACGTGGGGAATTAACCCCACGCGATGCCGTGCTTCTGCCCGTCCCGTCCCCAATGGCGGGGGGTGTGACATCCCCTCCTCCTTCCCTTCATCCCCCCCGATTCAGCAGAGGGTGCCTGGCAGTCATTAACATAGAGCCAGGCGAAGCAGAGCCCTTACTCTGCGGTAGCAGTTGCTGGATGGATTGTTGAAGTTCCTGAATATTCAGGGCAGCAGGACAAAACAGCCTGGAATAACTTCCAAGCGCTGACATAACTGTAGCTGCTCGGGTAACTCTGCTGTTGTTTCATGTGGAATCAACATGAATATTAATAGCTGCTCTTAGACAATTGTTGGGTTGGGGTTTTGTGTGTGTGTGTGTGTGTGTCCGTGTGGTGTGTAACTTGCAACAACTCTGCAAGAGTTCCAAGATTTGGTCCTTAAAATAAACTCATGGAAGTTTTTCTTTGCCACAGTCATAACCATGTGAATTTTAATTTGAACATGTAGAATTAAGAAATGCAGAAACTTTCTTTTTTGGGGGGGCAGTTGGTTGTATGTGGAGACACCAATTCCTGGACTTGGCAGGGTTATAAAAGGGTTTGGCAGCCTGGTTGTAACATGGCTTGATTATGTCAACAGCACAGAATCGGCTGTGTTTCAGCTGTCCCTGAGGTCTGCTGTGTTATCATCCAGTGTAGTAGAAATTACAGTACTGGGTTCAGAAGTGAGTAGGATTTGACCCTTAAAAAGCGTAATTGTAGTAGACTTACTTATACATCCATTAAGCAAATAAATTAATGGAAAAGATATACAATAGGTATGCAAAATGTATTATTACAGTATAGACGAATAAAGCAAAGTGGGTCAGTGAGTTTTGGTCAAAATGGATGATATAATGGGAAGATAAATCTGTATTTGCTTTCTGGATTTCCCCTCTAATACATTTAATTCTTCTTTCTTTATAAATAATTTTTAATTATTTCTGATATTACAGTAATTATGCCGGGTATTTTGGTCTCAGTTTTGTGATTTAAGCGACCTTTCCTGACTCCCAGTTACTGCATACTTTTGCTGGGTGATGTCTTTTTGTATCCCGGGTGGATACTTTACTGTTCAGATGGAAACTGGAAGAGCCAACTCCATCCTAGCGGCTAAATTGTTATACTCATCAGATTCAAAAATTTTGAACCAGCATCTTATCGCTGTTATATTTGTCTCATAATCAGCTGATGCACTTGAGTACGCTAATCCCTTTTTGGAAAGCTTCATCAAGGTTAATATGTTATTTAATCAAAAAGGCATCCAAATAAAGCCATTACTTTGTTGTTCTTTAAATGGATTGAATCGTTAGTTGCCAGTTGCTGTGGAAATAATTTGTAATAACTTATTTCAAGACGGAAAAGTTTTAGATGTGTTTCACCAAAATGATACATTTTAACTGTGATATTGCTATTTAAAAAATCAATAAAACAAAAATCAATAAAACACCAAGGGATTTTCTATTGAATGCTTAATGTCGAGGTCTGTAAAGTGAATTGGTTTCTGTGTTTATTTGTGATACTACTAATAATAACATGATACTAAAGGACCTTTTTCTAAATTAGGCTTGTGTATCAGTTCACTGGAAAAATAAGCTTCCGTTGTGGAAGATGACTTTTCTTTTCTGGTCATACTGACCTTTGCTTTTATTTTCCTCATAAAAAGCATTGGCTGCCAAACAGAAATCCAGGAAATAGCAAACTGTGCATTTAGCTTACATTCCGATTAAACGGTCTGACATTAATGGGATGCTAGAAAGCCATGTGCCAAACAAGTAGGGGAAGGATAAAGGCAAAACATGGAAAATATTTAGAGCTACTAGATGCCAATCGAGTCAGGTTTCTTGAATGTGTGGGTGAAAGAGAGTAGCGAACTGTGCACTGGATGTCACCTGCCTAGGATTAATGACCTGGAAGCTATTGATCCCAGATTGTTTCTGGTCTCTTGTGTTTTGAGCACTTGTTGTGGAATTTTGCCATGCTGGGTCCCTTTCTAGAGTTTTCCCGTAGACTTAGGCTGGCTTTGGATTATGCCCACCCGAGTAAAGGCTAAAAGTGTGCGCTTTCTTCTGACCTCCCTTCTGTGACAGGATATGTTAATCTTTTCTGACATTTGAAGATGATTTTGAATGAGTTCATTGACATTCATACTTAAAGCGGGGAATTATTTGCAGCCTTTGGAGGCTATTTACAATTTTTGGAAAACAACCTAATTGATTTTTGAGTATGAAGGGGAAAGATGCTGAACATGAAACAATTCTCTTCAAAGCCTATCTTGGCAGTTTTTCGGTCCCTCTTTTCTAGCTTCTGCTTCTCTCAAATTATGTGGACCTAGCATGTCCTTGTTGACTGNATTAATTAAAGGAGTATCTCACCCAGATAGGTTAGTACAGATCATAGATACTTTAAACGAGCAGGTCAGCAAGTGCAGCTGGAAGGAATGTCAAATATATAGTACCTGTGGTTTATATTGATGACCTTCCTCCTTGCCGCAGATTATTAAAATATAATCAGCAGAAACGTAGAAGGCTTTACAAGCAAAGATGACTTCTGGAAGGCCAGAAGATAAATTGTAGCAACTATAAAGAAGGAGTAAAAGTTTTGGAAATGGTTTCCTTAGACTTAAGCAAAATAAAAGACTCCAGTTGCTCATAATAACAGTACTTTAATATCTATCTTTCATTATGTATTTAATGGTAAATATTATAGTTTAAAAGCTGAGATCCTTGGACCACACTTACTGCAACAGAACAGAACTATTTATCCCTTTAATCTGATACTTAGTCACTGGCACTAGCAGGGTATCTGATACTTTGGAAGGGAACACTGCCTGTGAAGGCTGGCTGCCTGTCGGGGAGTGCTGCCGAAGCTGTTTCCGTGCGGGGAGGCGAGGGCCTGCTAGTGATGGGCAGGGGGACATTTTTTCCCTGATTGCTTCACATAATCTTCCTCAAGGATTAAGTTTGATTAACTCCTCCTTTATCTTATAGCTATGAATATTGGAAAAGTTTTTGTGTATTTTTTTTTTTTTAATCAAGAAATCTTTTCTTGGCAGATGTAGTTGATGTAAAAAAGCACAGTTTTATTGTCAGGTTTGTGTCAACTTTACTTACAAGAAAAGGCTATATGGATAACTTTGTTATTTCCTCAGACCACTGGCACCACGGTTCAAGTGTTTGGTTCAGTCTCAGGCTTCCACGCTCTTTCTAGAGCCACAGGCCCCTGCCTGGGATTGCTGAGCCTCCTGGGCACATGCAGCAAGTGCCCCGCAGTGTGTCCCCAAGGGCTGTGCTGGGGGGCTGCTGTGCCCACCCGGGGCTTCTCCTCTGCCCCTCCCCAGCACTGTAAACCAAAATGCACTCAAAGCACTCTTATTTACAACTTGTCCTGCTTGATATTCTGGAATCCAGAGTGGGTTCCCAATATTTGTTGGAAATGCTAATCTTGTTTGACTGCCATTTAGTATTTCTTCTGTTTTCCTCTGTTCCTAGATCACTCCAGATGGCTGTTTTTGCCCACCTCTGTGACTGGTCATCTAAAGTGAATTGCGTACAAAGCAGAGAATTTTCATACACTGGATTGAATTTTAACATTTTTCCTTTTGAACTACCTAATTGATATATTAAATTCTTACTGCAATCCCTGCTGGTCTGGTACAAGTAAATCTCTTTCACCATTGCCAGTGTTTCCTAGTCATGGAAGAGCTTTACAAGTTTAGCTGTAAAAATTCATTAATGGCTGCAGGATAGCAGAGAGTAGTCAGAAACTATGGGGTTTTATCTAAATTGTATGAGTCAGTGGAAGAAGAGTCCAAAACAACCCTGATGCCTGTCTGGTTTTAAGCAACAGGACTGGGTTTAGATCCTGTTTGTTCTTTTATAAGTTAAATATGTTTTGTTTTAAAAATAACGTTTGGGGCATCTGCTTTGCATTATGAGTTAATTCCATTCATTGTTTTAAAATAGTGATTAACCTTTTGCAAATTATATACTGCACATGAACAGTAATTTTTTCAATAATCTTTAAATGTGCATGTTGTAACAGCGCCATAATGTGGACTGACATAATAGGAATTGACAGTAAATTTTAAGTTGCCTAAATATGTATTTAAACGATGCAGCTGAAGAGTCATCTGCAAAAAGCTATTATGATCCAGAGAGTTAATTCACATATAGATAATTTCTCCAGTGTGAATTAAGGAAGAATTTTTCTTTTTCCATTATCATTTAAATTATTTTCAAAAATTCTGAAACATAAACCAAAAATCTTTATATTTAGAATCAAGATATGTCTGTGACTTGCAATGATAAAATCCAGTTTGCTTTGAGGAATAACTTTATCCTTAACCCACTATGTTCTACTTATTTATCTGATACTGTGCTCAGCCGGGGGCATCTCCTAACAAGTGCTGATGTTTCATTTCACAGGCACTGAAGAATATTCAAGTGTAATCTACAAAATATGGAATCCTAGCATTGACTGTTAATAGCTGTGAACTGTTTTAAACTTTTTTTTTTTTTTTAAGAAAGAAAAAGAAAAAGGGTAATAGTATATTTTCCATAGCATTAAGTAGAAAAATACTGTCACTCAGTTTCATGAGAGGAAGGATCAGGTTTTTATTGACCATCCAGTTAGTCCTAGTTTGTAATTTTCCACTCTAAATCACTCATAGCGATTAGCTGGGAGACTACATTGGGGAAGGATAACTGTGAAAATACTGAAAACTTGCTTTCTCCTCTGTGAATTTCTGTAGGTCTCTTTTAGAGATGGGATACTGGACCAAACAGACTCTGAGTGGTAGTTCAGGATATGTCCATCAAAACTCATGAAGCTGCTTCCATGAGTTGCAACTGAGGAAATGGATCACTGAATGTATTTTAGTTCACCTTGCTTTAAACAATGCTTTGTGATAATTGCCTTTAGGGTGAACATCCTCCTATGGCAGCTGGATGAATATACACAATACAATTTGCAGAACTGAATGCAGAGATCAAAATCGTGTGTATCAAAACATTTTATTAGTTATAGGCAGAAACTGTCTGAAATAATATAAGCTTTTTTTGGTTAGTGTTCATGAAATTATGTTTTCGATACAATAAAATATTCCAAAGTTTTTATAGTGCACTCCTGAGAATACTTATGTGGGTAACACTTAACATAACTTTCTGTTCATTATTCTGTTTAAAGGTACTCTGCTCACTCCAAAACTAATTTATTTTAGATGTTTTCTTTGCATCCCACGTATTTTGCATCTTCATCATGAAGAAGCAAACTATTTCAGTATGAAAAAGAAATATATTTTTTTGTTACAAATATCAAACAGTGGGATTTTATGGCCATTGAAAGGCTGATATTAGCCATAGCCCAGGAACCATGGAGCAGGTGCAATTAAAATTTGCCGGTGCACCTTGCCACACCAACTGGATTTTTTTTCCATTAAAATATGTGGATGTTTTGGTAACAAAATTTTATTCATCCTAATAATTTATAGAATTAATCTCTGAATTGACCAAATGGCTAAATTATGCCTAAATTCCTTTTGATCCAAAACAAGCAAAGCTTTCAGACTAGTCTTCTTATTCACATTATAATTTTATGTGATACTAAATATACTGAAAAAAGTGCACCTTAGCTGTTAAGATGTATTTTTTAACATTCATTTTGTTCCTTAGATTGTATGACTGAATGAGAGGGCACAGTAGGTGTGCATACAGATTACCTGACTGACAAAATAACAAGAATTACATCCTGGAGTTGGATGGGGAGAAGGGGAAAATGGGAGTACGTGGGACTGCTGCACATGCTTTAGCATAATTGACAGCTGAAATATACTTGTAATGTTACGATGCCATGGTTGAAGTTCGTAACTCTGAATGTTCGTGTTAGAGCACTTGTTAATGATGCTGTACTGAGAACAGGTAATAGGTATTTTACATTTGGAGTAGAAGTTGTTGTTTGGGACATGTCTCTCAACATATGCTTATATTTACAATTTGTTGTATGAGAGAAACTGTTTTTGAATTTTACATCTGGGAAATGCTTTGCCGTTTCATTTTACGTTAAATGATTGTAAGGAACCAAAACGAAAGCAGTTATATAAAGTAATATGTAAAAGAAACAGGTGGTATATTTTATTACTATTTAATAACATGTTTTGTATCTTTGATTTTATGTTCTCATGCGTACTAATGATTTATTTTTTTAAAGCGCTAGATCATGATTTTATGTATAGGACAGAAAAAAACTTGCTTTCTGGTGTTAGATACTGTATTTTTAAGAGAAGTACAAACAATGTGTTACAGTTTTGTACAGTTTGTACAGTTTTGTGATAAATCTAGTCAGGGCTTATTAATACTTTGAGCATTCCTTAAAAAAACCCCATTACTAAAGCTATTATTTTTGAATTATTCTTTTCCAAATGTGGTAAAAATATAAACTTAATACCTTAATGGGTTTTATATCATGTTTTAATGGATGACAATGTTATCTGTCTTTACGAAGCATATAATTTGTTTCCAGTCTCTTGGCCTGCTGTAAAAACCTTTCCTTGTTGGACAAGGTCACCTGTAGGACTTAGTTATTTACATTAAAATAACAGTGGTGTGGTTTTAAACTATATGCGTAAGTTTCAGAATGCAGATAATCCTGTTGCTTTCAATAGCCTAGATGTATCCTTTAAAACAAGCATTTGCAAATTATATTTGGAAGTACTATAAAAGAATCAGTTGACATCTTAGGTAGGAAGCTGAATTGCTGTGTACTTTCTTGCATTTGCAGAGACAGTTTGAAGGCATTGAAAAAATGCTCGAGATTTAGTGTCCTGTAAATTAATGCTTGTTGCATAAAATATATTCATGATGCATTTTTTAATGCATCTTAGTGCTTTTACGGGCATTCTTTTATATGGATTAATTTTAGGAAATCATAGCAACATCTTTGCAGGAATGAGTATCAGAATTTGGTATAACCTGTGGCTTCATACCCTTTGCTGGGATTTTTTTGTATTCATTTTTATAGTACAGATGCAGCCTGTCCCTTTTTGAAGGGAATACATACTCCCAAGATATGTGCCATGGTTGTCACTTCTCACATTTTAGTTTGGTGGGAAGGAAGTGAGACCATTTTTCAATTATCTTCTGTTTCCTTAACAGTAATTTACTGCATGGGGGGAAGAAAATACCTCAAGTAGTATTAAATATATAATAAGGACTAATGCAAGTGAAAAGTCATATGTTCTCTTTTTTTTTTCTTTTTTTTTTTTAATACATTTCTCTCTTAGCTTCTTAGAACAGTTCCTACAACATTGGTGACCCATAGGATTTTGTTATTTCTCTGTGTCTGTATCCACCAGTAAAGCCTAATTTCATGATTTTGGTGCAAGTTACATTCCCTGTTGTTGTAATACAAAGCAGGATTTCTTGGTTTTGGTATTTTATTTATTTATTTTTATATATATATATATTTAAGCTGGTACTCATAGCTTTTAACAGGGCAGGTTAAAAAATAAACATTAAATGATAATAAAATATTTTGTCTTCCATTACTGGGCATTATAGATGGTTTGTGATTCTACTGGTTCCCTTTGAAATGAATTTGCTGCTGAAATATGATGTTAAAAATGGCAGTAGTGGAAAAAGAAGCTCCTGCTACAGTAATTTACAATTTAACATATAGCTGTGTATAAAATACTGTTTTGAGAAACTGTGAGACAAATGTATTAGAAATACTAATTTACCAGGATATAGCTCTTTCAGGAGCGTGCATGCAAATCATGTAAGAAAGGAGTCATAGCATTTCCCGGGGAGGGCATCAGTGAGGTTTTTAGTCAACATGTTTGGAGATAGCCACAGCTGTTGGGTTGGCTTGAGGCCACCTCAAGGTACAACAGGTGGGACATTGCTAAAAATTAATAAACTTTCAACAAATTTTGTTGTTCAGAGCTTCTCTGACACCATCTCAACAGAGTGGTGGGAAAGGTGGTTTTTATTTTGAGAAGAAGCAGCCCACTGCTGTAGTTTTTACATGTCAGATTTACGCGCTGAGAAGTTTGCTCAAACAAGCTGAATTTCTTTGTTATCCTTTCTCTGCTCTTTGAATCTATTTAGTTGACCCAGAAGACATGGTCCCACACAGAGGGATTTGTTGCTCAGCTGAGTGGTCAGACTTAACTCAGTATCATTCTGGCCTCATTGCAGTAAGTTCTAGGACACAGTGGATAGGATGTGGTGTTAAACAGAGTAATTTCAGGTTGTTCCGGAAGATGTGGAGTCTCCACTGCCTTTAGCTCTCTGTTGCTGAGCATGTGCTAATGTGGGTCTGCCAAGCAGAGGTTTCATCTTTTCTGGTGACCCCTCCTGTGATTTTGTCTCACTGAGTCTGAGTCTTATTTTACATATCTTAATACTTAAATTAGGACAATACAGTGATATCATGAGAAGTAATAAAATAATAGTTATGGAATGTATTCAGAAATATTCTGAAGTATGACTACATGAGTAGAACGTTTTTGACATTTAAGGAAAAGAATAATGTCTTTAGTTAAAACTGCTGGCATTGTTATGTGGTAAGTTTGTCTGCTCTTTCACGTGCCAGCTCATGAGAGAAATGGATTTTTTTTTAGAGGTGAAGAATGCAGAGCCAACTAGTTCTAAATACTGTTCTGTGAAATACTGTTCTGTGAAATTGTGTTTCACTGTAAGTAGTTTTCTGTGTGGAAGGTGTGCTCTGAACAGGATGGGGCTATCTTTTCAGCTTGGCTAATCGCTTCCTTTTCAGAAATCCAGAACACATGCAGATTTGAACTTGTAGCCAGGAAAAAAGTGCTGCCATGCTTCAAATTGCCAAAGGACCTCAGGGGACAGAAACTTGACCTGGTTTTATGAAACCATAGAATTACATTTATACAAGTTACCCCATGGGAAAAGAATAAACTGATCCCAATTCCTTTCTAAATTCTGGGGCCTTTCGGGTCACATTTGAATTTTCTCCTACACCTGTTTTTCTACTAAATTTTTCTGAGGACATTTTTAGAAACTTACTGTACATTAAGTATGGGTCAATTGCCTAATATTTAACAGTTCACTATTCTAATTCTTTAAAATGTCTAATGGTTTCTCAATATAATTAAGCTGCAAAAAGTTTAAATTATAGAATTTGTTTGGTATGGAGTAAATTCTCGAGCTGTGAACTCTCCTCTTGGTTTAGTAACTTAGGCTTTGTTTTCTTGTATGTGATATAGAGGAGGCCATGACTGTAGTCAGTATGAGTTGTATGGGCTATGGAGAAGAGAGCAACTCTGTAGATATTGGGCTACTCACCTGGAACGTGGGACGCTGTGGCTCAAGGTTCTAAAGGAGTTACCCAATGAGACAGTTCACAAGAAGATTCCTAGGACTTCATTCTTCCTTTCTCCTTCCCTTAGTTGGACTAAAAATTTGGGATTTGGGAAGTCATGGTACCCATTCATCTTGGAATCAATTAAAACAATGAGTAGGTGCTCCCATGACATTCCTCCTTCAGTATTTTGGTTTGAGCTAGGAGCCTAAATACCCCAGGGTGAGTGCTTACCTCTCTCTGGTGAGGTGGTGTGGTATTTATGCTGTCCAAGTGTTCCTGCTGGTGTATTACCAGGTTGGACTATGCTGGCTAAGTTGAAATAGTGGGCCCTAAGGACATGGAAGGGTTCCTTAGTTAAAACACTTAGAGGGTTACATTAAAATTAGAATTAGCTTGCATTTTGATTTATTTAACAAACTGAGTGTTCTGTTCAGCTTAAGTTTGCCTCAGCAATTACTATCCCACAGAGGCTCTGCAAACCTTCCAGGCTTTGCTTTCACCTTATTTTCCTATTCTCAGTCAGTCTTTCCAAGCCTTGAAATATATTTTCAGTGCTGAAATTGGCATTAAGTGCCTGCATAAGTCTACCTGTTTCTAGTGAATGAGTGACAGATTTGGATACTACTAATCTAGTATAGATGCTTTTGTCGTTAATGCCATCTTAACACTCCAGATTTACTGAACAGCTCAGCTGATGATCCTGGCTGTAGGTTTCAGTTTGTCAGTGTGGATGTGGCAGAGGGGGCTCAGTTCTGAGTTTGTAGTCCCTTGTTTTTGGCTTGGGCAAAAGGGATTGGAAGGTGATAACTGGTTATAAGGGTGTTACCAAGACAAGTAAGAAGGTACTTATTTACTCTGGTTGGTTGTTTTTCATACCAGTGATTTTTTCTGTGCAGTTTGTGTTGAGCCACTCATGACTTTGCCAGTCTGGATAATCAAACTGTTTCATGAGGTATCATTGTAAGGACATTATCAAAGGCTTGCTCTTGTTTTGACTGTCAAAGTGGAAGGCAGGTCTTCTAAATGGTGATTACTTATCACCATTATGTATTTATTATAAATGTGTACGTCGTGTTCCATCAACAGGTTTCACTGCTATGTGGTGCTGATATCCTAAGTGGGTAGAGTGGGGGATATTTTTTTCCAAGACACAGCAAATGGTTTTGTTCCCACATAACTTTTAAAGGAAGATAGAGAGGTCCAGTTACAATTAGGGGCTTAAACAGTTCTCTTGGGTAGAAGATTTCTTGGAATTTTGCTGTATCCAGAGTAAGTTTAGATCAGACTAGTCTAAGGCTTTTGGCCTATCAATAAAATGTTTTGGCTGCTTTCTGATTTTGGTAGTAAATAAGGGAAATTAAATTAAATTTAAGATCACCTATAGGTGGCAATAAATTCTTCACTGTGATTGAAATGTTTGTCTTAAATTCTCTTTGTATCTAAAGAAGAGAGAAATAAATCGCTTCGTTATCTTTTTGATCAGAGAACAACAACTCAGAATGAAGGAACAAATTCGGATTTTTTGAAAATTCAAACTCTTCCTTTCTCTTTCCTCTTCTCCTTGTTACTTTCTTCCTCTCGCACACCTGTCTGTATTTGGAAAAAAAAAGCTGAAAATTTGCAGTTCTTCATGGAAGCTGTAATTTATGAGGCACTGTGAAAACTCCAGATACAGAGGATGCTTAGTGGGAGCAGTTGCTAACCCTAGCAGTAGCAGTAGGGACAAGAGCCCTGAGGCTATGGGGCTGGGAACATGCTGAAGAGTAGCATCCTGAAGAGGCAGAAGTGAAAGGCTGGTTGACAGCATGTTAAAGCAAATTTATCCGGTGTTGCTGTCACATGCGGCCTTACAAGTTTACATATGTATGATCAAATTTTCAGTCTTTGGATCACAACTGTGTCCCTTCTCTTCGTTAAGCAGGGCTATGTTTAGAGTAGTGCATGGGAAAGCAAGCAAGGAGAGATAAGCTTTACCGCAGATTTTGAAGTTGGGCGAGATTCTTATGGTAGCGATATTAAATGGGAATGAAAAAAATTGGTTTTTTAGTAATACACCTAATCTGAAAATTCTTACCTATGCTTTGTATGGTTCTAAGTTTATTTCAGAAGTCTACAGCTGTAATTCCTGTTTCTTCTTATTTTCCCATATCCTGTGTGCAGCAATGAATGTAGTCACTATGAAATTGGGTTGTGTATAGAAGTCTTAACCTGCAAGCAGGAAGCTTTGGTTTGTGTAAGGAATCCTGTTGCCTATAGCATCTCAGTGGGATGATTTAAAGTAATGAAATTATGCAGGTCTTTAAATATTATCAGTACTCAGCATAGCTAGCAGAGTTTTCATGAGCTGCAGTTTCACAGACAGTGGCAACCAAGTGTGGGAGCGATCAAAGAACATTATTTGTAATCAAAATGTGAGTTAGGTGTTATAAAACAACTGGTGGGTGCTTGTGTGCATGTGAAATTTGCTTACACGAGTAATCCCATTGATTTAAATGAGAGCATTCAAGTGACGAAAACAGGTTCAATGCGAGAATGTTTAGAAGACGGTGACCTTAGAAACGAACAGTCGTCTTTGGAAGTATTCAAAGGGGGGTTATTAAAACTTAAAGCTGAGAGTTGGCGTTTGAAGGCAGAAGCAGCTAGAGGGGTGTTCGGGGAGCTCACCTGCCAGATAATAATGCGTTTTAATGATGCTGGTTAACTCTGCATCAACTTTCTCGTACTGTTTTTTGGGGGGCTATGGGGGAAGGGATGGGAAGGAGGGCTAGAGAGGGACGGTGACAGCAAGGCTGTTTGTTTTTCCCGAAAGTTGTTTGTGATTTCAGGTACTCATGGGAAATCTCTTGATCAGATTCACATCTGTTCCTGTCAAAGTGGGTGCTAAGATACCGGTCACCCAGCAACCATGTCCAAGAGGGAATTGGGCCGATAATAACTTCAAAAAGGAATGACAGATGCTAGATTAGGATGAAAGACAAAACGCATGAAAAATGAGCTTGTTAGAATAAAAAAATTGTTCAAGCACCTTCATGCAAATTAAATGAATATTGAACATTTGCATGCAGTAATTTCTACTTTTTCTGTTGATTGAGAAGAAATAAAGACGGTACATATAAAAACATAAATGTATTTTTTTTTTTTTTTGCACCAATTAACATACAAAGCAGTATCTTTCTTCTAAAAATGAGATTAGCCACCTGGGTGCTTGGCTGTATCCCACATATGTCACAACATTTTTCTAATGTGTATGCTTCTGTTGAAGAAACATGTTATCTAATTCTTTGTAGCAAAACAAACAAGGAAGAAACCTTATATTAATTTTAAAATACTTTCGGTTAGCATAATTCTATTTTTTTTCAGCTGCGGTTTTCAGAGCTGAATTATTTCCTGCTGTCCTTGAATTCAATCGGTATAATGTGCATTAATAAAAGATCACATAAGATGAGTTCAGACCAAATGCTAAGGTTTCCTATTGACTGGTCAAACAATACATATTTTAAAACACCATGTCTGTCGGGGTAACATGAAGAAGAAATAGTCACTTTTCCATGCCTATGCATTAAGATAATTTAAATAATCTAACAGTTTTATTATTGAAATGTTCATATAACAATCAGAATTTGGAAAAGAATGATGAAATGTTCTGATTGAGAAAGGACTTTGTGTCTTGGTTTAGCAATGTCTAATGTGGTCACGTACAGAAATTGATTTTCTTCAGAAATTAATTAATTTTTCATATCGCCCTAAGCTGCAGTTAAAAAGAGTGCATACTTGTCTGTTTTTTCCAGAAATATTGCCTAATCATATTAATACCATTGCCCCAAGGATGAAAAGATAATTGTACAAATGCATTTGGAAATATGTATCACTGAGTATTTATGATTAAATTATGCAAATGACCCAGCTCTCATCCTTTCCAGACCCAGATTGTCTAATTAGGATTGATATGCTGAATAGATGTTCCAGAATTTGAATACAAGCATGTCCAAAGAGCAGAAAATTGGAAATGACAAGGCTGAAATGCTAAGAAAAGTGTCTTTCCCTTTTATACTTTACTAATGTGGTGTTAGCAGTTGCAGTTTTTCCTTTGGCTATATTGTGTGACTCATGTGTCCTACAAGAAATAAGTCAGGAAAGAAAAATCAACTTTCATAAATAGCTTTACTTTTGCTCTGGACTTACTTTTCTTTAAAAGTCTGCTAGCAGTTCCTCTTTTAAAGCTTTGTATCCTTCATGTTAAAATAATGATGTATTCCACATAAATTACTTCTTAATTTGGAGCACTGTTGTTTGTAGCTTGTCTCCAGCTGCCAGCTGCCAGTGCTAGATATTCAGCTCATCAGCTTCTCATGTATTCAGATGAGATTTACTCACCTTACAATTTTAAGTTTAGTGGGGTTTTTTGGGGTGTTTCTTATTTTATTTGAATTCACAATTTTTTAATGTAGAATGCAACATGTATCCACTTTTTT
>VYXD01003420.1:1359351-1380459 GCA_013397195.1 Hylia prasina | reverse complement strand
TTTTTTTTTTTTTTTTAAGAGGTATCTCATTAAGCTTGTTTGTAGACATTCTGAGTCGGAATAATAGCTATCAGCAGTCTACAGCATTTAAATCCTTCTTCTTCAGTGGACTGTTTGTTCATTTATTGCTCTTGGGAAGCTGGGAGAAGAGCCTGGTGAGGAGCAAGGAGGAGTAGTGAACTGTCAGTACTTCAGCCATTGTTAGCAGCAGGAGTCGCTCCCTCTGAACTCTGTTGGCTCCTGCTACCCATCTGCGGGATGATGGATTGCTATGTTTAATACATTTCAGCTTTTGTCTGTCATAGTGTGGATAGACAGCGCTATCAATTATTTCAACAGTGATTAGAGCGCCGGTTGTACCCAGTGCTATTGGGCAGGCACCTCCCAGGAATGTGTGATGTAGGAACTCGTTGATACTCTCCCCACGCAGATGACTTGCTCAGCTAACTTGGGGTGGTTTTAAACACCTACTAAAGACCGCTGGGAATTGCTAAATCCACACAGCCGCCCTGCAACAAAATTCAGACACCCCTGCAAATAGTCTGGTGCCATCCTAGCCCAGAGAAAAATGTCTTGTGCTTTCGATAGGTGGGGCTGGGAGCAGGGATGAAGTCGGGGGGTGTGATGTCAGCAGCGCTTGGCCCATCTGTGGTTAAGTGTGTGGCTACTGGTGATGCGGGCGGAGTGCGAGGACTGCGCTGAAGCAATGAGATACGACGTGACATGTGTCATACGAGGATTTGCTAAGCCGTGGGTGCTTTGTGATTCACGAGTCCACAGGCTGAATGATTTCAGCCACCAGAGAAGTCGCTGTACACCAGCACAACATATGCCCTGGAGTATCTTCTAACAATTATAAAATGTTGCAGTAGACATATAAATTGAAAAAAATACGATAATCATATTATGGACATTACTTTAGACAGGTGGATATATATTGTTTTCCTTATTATCATGTTAATTTTCCAGTCTTAGGAAAGAAGTATTATTCAAAATCTTATGTGAAACAGTATTGTATTAGAAAGAGAAAGATAACTATGCAAACTAAAGCATGCAATACTGGCTTTAAAAGATGCTTGACCCAGTTTTCTTGATTTGGACCATTGCCCACCATGACAGGCCAGGCAGAGGATAACTTTCACTTCATTTTGAACTGAGGGAGGAAGGGGAGCTAAATCAGAAGATATTAATCATCCTTGATTTAGCTTTCTTAGCAGAGAATTTAATTTACAGAACCAGAAAAATGAGTAACTACTAAAAACCACCATTAGGAAAAGTGGTAACCAGGCTTAAATGTGCTTTTTCTTTACCCCTGTCTCACTCTATGTTCACTTGACTGTGGCACTGTTTGCTTTTAAAAAATTTCTTTCCTTTTGGTTATAGCAGAGTTCAACTTTTGCAGCTCTGCTTATAGGCAGTAATTTGCAATTTTTCTATTGTGCTTGCTGGAAATCCGAGCTCCACAGTACAGTTGTGGGATGCCATTTTTATTCCTTTTTAAGATGATCCAGGCAGTGGCAATGCTCACAGGGAGGAGCGTTCATGATAATTAAAAGCTGGAGTTTACCTTTAAAAAAAAATTGGCAATTTGCCCAGGAGAAAATTCTGTCTTCAGTCACCATTTTTTAATCTACTTGGCTGTTGGGAGTTATCTTCACTTTAAGAGTTGTCTGGTTTTAAAAGTTGTCTGGATGTTGAAATAGTTTCTTTGACATTGTTCCTAAGTGCTCACTTGCCATATATGATGATCAGAGGATCTGAGGGCTATGTGGAAAAGAGTATCAGTAATGGGGTGGGAATAATCTTGACATTTGCAGCTGGCAGCTTTTCTCAGTCTAGTCTAACATTTGTTAGCAATCTATGGCAGTGAAACAGGGAAACTTTGAGGTATACTTTACAAATTCAAGAGAAATTTAGAAAAATTAATATGTATTTATAAATAAACAGATTTATACATAAGCAAGTTTAACATGTCAAACTTTTACTGACATTTTTTCTCCTTTGAAATAAATGGCATTTGGCAAGGGGGTTGTTCTTTTGCAGAGATCAATATCTGGAGCATTCATACAGAGAGGAAATAATGGCAACTTGAAAGTTAATGAAAGCAAGTGTTAAATAAATCCATGTATTAGTTGGTGTTGTGTTAATAAATGTATCACGTAAATATGATAGGTAAAATAATCAGATAAATGGTTCCTTAAGCAGATAAAAGGTATCTGTTGTTTATATTCCTTCTATGGAGGTAAGGCTGTGATTTGCAGCCTTTTTTGATAGCAGGACTTGTTTAGATAATTTTGTCTTTCTTCTGTTTCCTCCAGGCACCCTGATCGCACTTCTGTACAGCTGTGTGTGACCATTTTCGGCACAGGATCAGGTCTAGGTTGAAAATGCTGTCTCGCCCCCACTTCCTCTCTCTCCTTCATTATTACTTTTATTAATCCTCATCTGTTTTTGGAAAACAGATCACCGTGTGCTTTCATCAGCAGTTGTGTTGCTACAAGTGATCGAGCAATGGGGAAAGGAATGATGGGGTGGTGGAGGTGGGGGAAACTATCTTCAATTTTATGTATCATCATCCTGTCTGCCATGAGGTTTTCCTGCATCCAAAGGCAGTGCCCTGAGCCTAGCCCGGAAAATGAACTGTGGATTACACAGCAGTTTTAAGGCTGTATTTAAAAGGGAGGGGGGGTAAGCTGTAATGAAGGGAGGAGTAAAATCTTTGAAAGAAAAATGCATGAAGGCAGTGGAAGCCACTTTCCTCTCTCTCTTGGAAATCTACTTTACTTGGCAAGCTGTCCTGCTGTGTATTGCAAAACAAATGGGGTGGGTGTCTTGAGGTAGAGCATTGATTTCCTCCTTTGGATGCTCCCTCTGGCCATGTTGTGGTGGCAGAGAAAGGTGAGACACGGGCGTGCACCATCCTCCATGCCCTGCACATCTTGGCTTGTTCAGGAAGAGACGCACACTTGTTACAGAGCATCCTCTGCTCTCTGGGAGGTGCTGCGCAGTGGAAGAACTCTGGTACTTAGGTTGAGCCTAAGTCTGTGCTGTTGGAGTGAAATCCCTAAATTATTCTCTTTTTTGAGTGGACTTGTACCATTCATGCCTCTTGCTTTTTAGGGGATTGTTTCTCTCCTGTTAGTGGCCCAACATTAGTATAGAATGCATCTCCTATAGCTATGCAGGATCAGACAGTGTAACTAAGGCCTCTGGATTCTGATACAGTATTAAATTACTGACTACTCTTTTACTGTGAGGACATAGTTCACAATACTCCTCCCAAATGTTAATGATGATGGAAATATTCTACTGTCTGTAAGAAAAGTTAGCCTGTGTAGGATTTTCTGCAAGCTATGTCAATAAAATTATATCAGTTTGCACTTCTTTAGGAATACTCTATTCTTCCAGCTGCTTTAAGCACCAGTTGGTTTCTTGATTGGCTTTTTGCAGATGTGATGGAAACACATCTGAAGCTGCAAGATCCTTGTCTACCCAGAAACAGTGGGAAACTCAAGATTTCCCTGAGTAGGCATGGTTTTAGGAAAACTTCACTCTGTTCAGAATGGTCTGACTTCACTGTAAAGTAGGTTCCACTGTGCTAATCCTCTTGGAATGCAGCAATTATCACCTACCGTATAGGTGTTAAGTGCTGAATTTCAAAGGGATTATCACTTTCCTCCTTCAGTGGCTAAGCTAGAAGAGAAAAGTTGTTAGTGCTTCTAAAGGGGAGGGAAGAGAGGAAGAAAAGAATTCTCTCGTTTTCTTTCTGTGGTTGCCTTCAGTCTGGCTAAAGCAGAGCAATCTGGGTTTTGCTACAGCTGGTTACTTTTGAGTCTGATTTTCAAGAATTCTAAAGGCATTTGTTTCCACCTCCCTGCTCCTTCCCCCCACCCCGCCCCCCAAAGTACTCTTCTTTTGTGGAAAGTGGCAATGACAAGAGCCATTCAGAACAAAAAAAGGAAAGCTACGAAAGTGGACAAAATTTTATAGGAAAACCAAAATTCTCTGTATCCTTACACTGTGTTTGCATCATCTGTAAACTTTTGTTAAGTTTACTTGACAACAGTCTGTAGAAGTTGGTATCTTTTAAGTCTAAAGAGCTGCTTGATGGCTTTATTGATGTTGCAGACAGCGCTGGAAATTATCTGAAGACTGTTTGTGTGCATATGCTCTTTCCATGTGCCTTTTTCTACTGACATACCAATATTTTGTTCGTCCACTAGGTCTGTCCATAATACAGACAGTACTGATTTCAGGTGGTTAAAGTGGTTGTTGGATAAAGTGGGATTAATATCCTTGATCTCCCCTTCCACTTTTTCATAACCATGCCTAAGGATCTCATACCTGGCTACTTCTGTAAGTGCTGGCTCCTGCAATCTTCACTGTCAGTGAAGTGTTTTCTGGTACCTAAAGGGCAAGGAAAGCAGGGCAGAACTGTGATTCCCCAACAGTGCACCCTGGAGATTGTGCAGCAACCACAGGCAATGTGAACTAAATGGGGAATGGTAGTTAGGGCAAGGGCGTTCACATCTGGGAAAGGATTTCAGATGTTGCAGAAGTAGCTAATAAAGGGCAAGAGGGGCTGCCTTATGGACAAATCTTGTTTCTGCAGCTGCACAACAAGCAAAAGAGGCTTTTAGAGAAGAAGGCAGGATTTGGAGCTGTATTGATGTGATTAGAAGGTTTCATGGAGGGAGAGATGTAGAATATTGAGTTGAAAGATTGGCTTCTATCCTGTTGTTTCCATTTTCGCTATCACTTCACTGGGATGAAGAATGATAACTTCTGTCAGAAGCATTTGGTCTAGGGTTGGATTTCTCAGAGTTAAGAATTTAAAAGTTGTAGTGCTGGAAATTGGGTTAAAAACATTCCAGTTTCTTCACAGTCAAACCGCAGAAATTCATGAATTTCAGAATTAAGGTGTATCACAGTGTTTAAATGGCATTTTCCGTGAATTACTGCAGAACATTTCAATAAATTATGAAAAGTTTCTTCTATTAAATATTTTAGATATTATACATAGTGCTCTAAATACTAGTATATAGAATATCTAGTATATCTTTTTACTGGTAGAATTAGTTCCTATTATGAGAATTTGTAAGATACATCTGATCCATTGTTTTTTTACAGAAGACAAGATATTGTGGTTCAGTTCTACAGCTTGCAATGTTTTCCTGGGAATAAAAATATTCTCCTTAAATGTGAAACAATTTGGCAGAAGAACGTACTCTGCTAAACTTAGGAACTTGTAAAAATGAGTACTCTTAATTTTTAATGAATTTCTGAAATATTAATTCTTTTAGTCCATTTTTGATGTCAGTAATGGTTTGTAGACTTTATGGGATATTTTGAACTGTAAGGGGCTTAACTGCTTAACTTTCTGTATCAGGATGGTAATATTATATAGCACCAAATGTCCACAGTGGAGAAAAGGTACTTTTTATTGTTGGAAGTGATGTTCATTAACATCTTCTGTGCATGCAAAGAAGGCAGTATTTATGTTCATAGAGTTTCAACATGGGCTTGATGCCAAGTCACCAGAAGACACTACGTTTTCAGGAAGTTGGGAGTACCTTACTATGGTAGGGTGTCCCATTGTTTGGCTTGTGAATTCTGGCATTTTCCCTACTCTGATATCATTATAATTTATATGCCTCTTGTATGGAATTTCATGCTATAGAAATAACTTTACAACTTTGGGATGAAAAAATCAGAGCATTTTAAAGTAATGCATTTCTGACATTTGTTTTGCTGCCTGCTTAATGTAATGATCCCAGTACCGAAGAACTACAGCTCCTCCCTTGTTGGCAGGATTTATGATAATGTCTTGCTGTTTTTGTAAATTATGTAACACACACTATTCCTCCTTTGTTATATAGTGAAATTTAGTAGGTTGTTTTAATTGTTTGATTGATTTTTTTTTTCCTTTGGCATTTGTCTACACTGAAATGTCTGAGATTTACTAGGATGAACAATTGAGAAGAATGTCTTTTGTCTGAATTTCTGAAGATGTCAGGAGGTTTGGGAATGTTTGTGATAAGTCTTTTGTTTTGTGAAGTCTAGAATTGGGTATGCCATCTCGTATGAAAGGTGTTGAGCATTGCTCTATCTTTTAAAAACATCAGCACATTTTTTAACAAGAACAAATGCCACTTTTTCACCTAGTACTGAATATTCATCAGCTTTTAGTGGTTCATATTTATTGTTGCAATGTTAGTAATGCTTTAAACACCCTGCTGCATGGGATACCTAGAATGTAGATTGCTTGGGTCTTTATGGTACAGTGAATGTGTAAGCAATAGCAAGATGCCCACGGAGTTAACAGACTGTGTACTACTCTTCTGCCTGAAACAAATAGCTTCCTCAGAAAATCCCAGTAACAATTTGCTAAAGCACTTGCATTACCTGCCACACATGATGATCTGGAATGTAAAAGAGTTAACTGGTGAAATCCCCACCTTCCTGCATTTTCACTGAATCTGTATTTTTCGTAACTCTTTCAGGTAGAGAGAGACCTGACCAAAAATGGCTCAACCACTCTGTTTCTATTTTGTAAGGGACTTGAAAAATGGTCAAGTACAAACCTGACATATTTTTAGAACATTTTATCTCTTACCTGATTTTGTTTGCTTACTAAGGTATAGCAAATAGGCCTGTTGTTCAAATGCTGATTCTGGGATTTTTGAAAAAAATACGCCTGTAGTTCTCTAGCTGCTGTGTATAGACTGGCTGAAACTGAGCAGCTCAGGTCTGCATTTTCTAGCTTTTTTTTTCTCACAGGTCAATATTAGAACACTACCTAAGCAACGGTTCTGCAGAAGCTTTCAAAGACAAGCTGAATGTATGTTAATTTTAATATATCTTGTATTTAAAATGATCAAGGCCCCTGTCAGGATTACTAGTCATTGAAATTAAGCATTATTTTAATGAAAAGTGTGTATATAAAGTAGCCATATTTTATATTTGTAGAAACAATGTATATTTTTTACTGCCACGACTCCCTTTTCCCCCTGAAGTTGTGTTTCTCATTTAATGCTTTAAGTTTCTTTACTGATTTAGCATTTTCTGTGACTGCAAGCAGGACTTCAGGTGAAAACAAGGAGAGCTGGCCGCTGACCTCTAAGCTGAACCACATAAAACCACAGTTGTTGAGCATCCATAATGTATATTTAATTATAAAAGTTATTTAGTTGATTGGAGTTTTTTGTCTAATTATACTGCTAAGAAACCCTTTAAACACTTTATATGTGTAGATATAGAGGGGAGAGAGATTAAAGTCAATAAAATTATTGTTATTATCTTTCACTATTGCTGTTGCTATTGTGATTATTGTTTTATTATTAGTATTCTGAAATGATGGTCATGTTTTGAAAGAATGAGTTCTGTAAGATATTGTAGCTGTAAGAACTGTAGTTATCTCAGATTCCAATTTAAATAATGATTTTGTCTGTACTTGTAGCCATTGTTGAAAATACATGTTTTAAGAAAGATAAATATTAAACCTTCACTACTGTTTAGTGAATATTTCTGCAGGTTCATGATTGCTCTTGAAAAGCTAGATAATATTTTGATAGTTGGTTTTAACTGACATCTTTTTTTTGCCACCGCAGATCTGTGCCCACAGACCTGCTCATGAAACAACTCACAATCAAATGCTTCTTTTTATTTGGAACATAATTACATTGTATTTTAGTTACTGCTCTGGAAATGTCTCATGTTTGCAAATCGGTTTCCAGAAGAAGAGATTCATGTCTAAATGAGCTTGTATTTGAGGCTTTTACTAGCTTCAAAGGGCTTTATTACAGTTGTATCTCTGCTAGTTTTTTTTTTAAGACTTTGAACTGCTTTTGTCTTACCAAGTGCCATTCTCTGATATCTTATAAGCCATTTGAAATGGAGCATGCGGTTTAGATCAGCTACAATGCATTTCCTTGGATAAGAGAGTGTTCCTGTGAATCTTAAAATACTCTTCACTCTGCCTTTTGTGGTTCTACTGGCATTTTCTCTCAAGATTATCAGAACAGAAATAATTGCTTCCATCCCTTCTTAAAGATATTTGAGTTCAAGTATGAAAGCAGTTCAAAAGGGAATTTACCTATGCATACTCCTAATCATTCATATCAAAATATTCCCCTTAAAAATTTGACAAAGAGCTCCAAATATTTTCCTGCATCTTAATTCAGATAACTGAATGTGTAAAATGAAATATGATCATTATTTTTGCAAGCTAAAAATAATTTTCACTATTAAGTTTATGAACTGTGAAAGACTTTCAATTGGTAATTTTTAAGGTATCTAATGTCCTTTTTCCTACAATTTTCAGTTTAAATATCTTCCTTCTACTTTATGCTTTTTTTTCCTCAATACAGCAGCACACTAAAGTCACCATAACTCTTTCTTTATCCAGGCTGGCTTAGTTAGACTGTTCTTAGGGTGTGTAGGCAAGTCACCTTAGTGTAATATAGGAGGTACACAAAGGTGCATATGGTTTTGTGGTCCTCTTTATGATCAATTTCCAAATGATTCCATGAGCTGATTCTATGTTTCAAAACCTATTACTTCACTTTTGTCATTTTGTTTCAGTGTGTTCATCTCATCATAGGTAACAACATATCAGCATGTCTCTTTCACTAGCTTTTTTGAAGCTAGCTCAGGTCTCTTGCTCAGGAAATTTTATAATTAGAGATGTTTCTTTGGAGTTCCTTCAGAAACTGCTGAAATTAAAGAAGAAATTGCAAATAGGGCACTGGATGTTCTGCATTCATGAAAAGGAGTGAGACTCATTTGTGTATGAACAAGCAGTCAGGAAAGACAGGTTGAAGCACCTTATACCTTTATTGCCAGAAAGAAGATAAATATGTGGAGAGAGTAAATAGATGGCTTGTCTCTATAATACAGTTCTAGGATTTCTGCTTTAGGTTCCATAATAATTTATACTTAATTAAATATTTCAGAAGCGTAATCAGGCTTTTCTGAGTTTTAAAGTAATTGTGATTCTTCACGTTATCAGTCTAAGTTTGCTTAACTCTGCCTTCTGTAGTGGTGGGTATTTTGTTTGGTTTTTTTTTACTTCTATATTTGCTTACTACATGCTTATCAGTTGCTTACATTATTGAAATTTTGTTTCCTGGGTAGGTACTTTCAGATCTTCACTTCTTCTCTTTGATAAGTTAAATAGCTTGAGCTCATTAAATCTTTCACAGTCTTTTTTATTTTTTTTTCCCCTTTGCGGTCCTTTTTTTCTTTCAGATGCTCATCGTGAGTAACATTTATTTTGCCCTTGTTTAAGCTTGCACAGCCTAGGTTTTTTTGGTAAACAATGGTGGTGTGTAATGGGACTGTAGAGATGTAATGAAGATTGAAATTTTGGTGGAGCAAAGAGAACTTTGTTAATAATACTATTGCTGCAGGATTGGGGTGGGACTCCTCAGAATGAGCAAAATTGTGTTAGTTTTGCTGGCTTAACAGAAGTAAAAGTGGCAAAAACCGAACTGTAATGTGAGGAAGCATTTGCCTTAGTACTCTCCAAAAGCAGGTCTGTTTAGTAAGAAGATGATATTTTCCAAGTTATTTTTTGGAATTAAATTGTTTTTTAAGAATTGATATTTGTTAAGGTACAGTGCTCTTAAAATATTGTGTACCATGTATACTATGTGACTTTTCTGCAGAAAAATCAGTTTGGTGACATGAGTAATTATAAGAATGACACTTTTAGTGAAAATCTCTTCTAAGTATTTTAAACAGTTCCTGTTTCCAGTGTGAAAAAGGAAGTGATTGGAGATAGGGACATGAAGTACAGACAATACCAGACTTTTCAGGTCTGATCCTTTAACTGTAATACACTCATTCTCTAAGGTACAGTATCTTATGACTTTTCAGGATCAAACAGCATTGAAGGGCCAGGGTTCAAAAGGAAAAAAAAAAAGTCTTTAGTCTGCTAGCAAATAGGTCTATTAAGTGTTAAACAGTGTGAGATAAAATACATGATTAAGGACTCTTGACTGCAGCTAGAGTAACCCAACCATTAATTGAGATTATTGAATCAAGTTCAAGGAATAGTCCAATAATAGAACATCTTCAGAAATTAATGGGAAAAAAGGTAAGAAAGCATCTGACTGACGCATGGCATTCTCAAATGAAAAACCAGATACAGTCTGTAAGCAAATTGCAGGAAAGAGTAGACTTTGGCTAAACAGTATGTGGATGCAATCCTGTGCAATATGCTGTAGGATGACTCTGCTTAAGTAGGGAAGTTGGACCAGATGACCCCCTGTGGTCTTTTCCAACCTGACCCATCCTGTGATTCTGTAACGTGTTTATGCCGTTCAGTTGTGTCTATGATGATAGTTATTTTAAAAGATATTATGTTTATATTTGTTAATATTTTAAAACTTTTATAGTGGATTATAGAATTAGAATTTCTTATTAAATTTCTGTTTGGTTTATTTAGATTCTTACTTGTTATTTTTTCTGAGATGTTGGCTTTTATTAAAGATATTGAAAGATCTTATGACATTTCTGAGGTGTAGGAACAAGGGGAAGGATTATAGCAGTAGAACATTAAGATCTGTATCTCCAAATTTTGGTCCATTAATGTTGTCATTGGAGGTTGGCTGTTTATTCATTGGTTTGTAGAGTCTGACCCAATTAACTGCCACCATTTAATTAACAGTTTTCAAATGGAGAGCTTGGGGTATGTGTAGGTTTTGTGTGGGCAGGAAATCATCTCCTTCATTCCATGGAGGTTAGCCAGTCTGACACCCATCTGCACGAAGGCTGTAAGGAGGATGCAGGTAACTACAGACCTGCCAGCCTGACCTCAGTGCTGGGGAAGGTCATGGAACAGATAATCTTGAGTGTCATCATGTGACATGTACAGGGTAACCAGGTGATCAGACCTAGCCAGCATGAGTTTGGGAAAGGCAGGTCCTGCTTGACCAACATGATCTGCTTCTATGACATGGTGATCCACCTGTGGTGGATGAGAGGAATGCTGTGGGTATTGTCTGCCTCGACTTTAGTAAGGCCTTTGACATTATCTCCCACAACATTCTCCTGGAAAAGCTGGCAGCCCGTGGCATGGACAGATGCACCCTTTTCTGGGATAAGAACTGGCTGGATGGCTGTGTCCAGAAAGTTATGGTGAGTGGTGGTACATCCTGCTGGCATCCAGTCACCAGTGGTGTTCCCCAGGGCTCAGTATTGGGTCCAGTCCTGTTAAATATTGATGATTTGAAAGAGGAGATTGAGTAAGTTGACAGATGACACCAGCGTGGGGGGAAGTGTTGATCTGCTGGAGGGTAGGAAGGCTCTGCAGGGGGATCTGGACAAGCTGAATCAACGGGCTGAGGCTACAGCTGGGTCACAACAACCCCATGCAGCACTACAGGCTGGGGCAAGAATATCTGGAAAGCTGCCCAGTGGAAAAGGATCTGGGGGTGCTGGTTGACAGTAGCTGAACATGAACATCAGTGTGCCCAGCTGGCCAAGAGGCCCAGTGGCCACCTGGCCTGTATCACCAATAGTGTGGCCAGCAGGACCAGGGCAGTGATTGTCCCCCTTGTAGTACCAGTGCCAGGACTTGACACTGGTGAGGTCCCACCTTTAGCGCTGTGTTTAGTTCTGCGCCCCTCACTACAAGGACGCTGAGGTGCTGGAGTGTGTCCAGAGAAGGGCAACAGCACTGGAGAAGGGTCTAGAGATCATGTCCTGTGGGAATGGCTGAGGGAGCTGGGGCTGTTTAGCCTGGAGAAAAGGAAGCTCAGAGGAGATCTCATTACATCCTGAAGGGAAGTTGTAGTGAGGTGTGAGTTGGTCTCTTCTCCCAGGCAACTAATGAGAGAACAAGAGAACATAGCCTCAAGCTGTGCCAGGGTAGCTTCAGGTTGGACATAAGGATGAATTTCTTCACTGAAAGAAAGCACTGGAGTGGACTGCCCAGGGCAGTGGTGGAGTCATCATCCTGGGAAGTGCTCAAGAAACAACTGGATGTGGCACTTACAGTTCTGTGGTTTAGTTGATAAGGTGATGTTCAGTCAAAGGTTGGACTTGATGATCTTGAAGGTCTTTTTCAGCCTTAATGATCCTACAATTCTATGTTTGTGGAATATAAAGTCGGACTGTTTACCTATCCTGGAATAAATCACTCACTTTGCTTAGTATTTGTTCATCATTACCTTGTGCTGCACCACCATACTGCTTTCTGATAGCATATGTGGTGATGAACAGCAACAAACCGTGCAGGGAGCTGGTGCTCTTGGCCCAGGAAGCTGTTTCATCTTAGGTAATACAGGTCTTATCCCCAACAAAACATAATTGTTACTGATTCACTTGCTGCATTTCCTACCTGGGTTAATAGTTACTAGAGGCAGTTGTGCACTTGGGAGGAATGCCCTGTTGAGGTTCTCAGTGTGTTTTACAGAAGAGCTGTAGTTCAGTTTCAGATTTGAAATGGGCACATTTATTTGAATGACAGCAATCTGAATAGGGTCATAGAAAACGAGTTAATGGATTATGATGAATCCTTTTCTCTACAAGTGAAAACTTTGTGTTGAAGGCAAGATTCTTGAAATCCAACTTTTTGGGCTTGCTTTACAGTCTATCTGACATGCAATTCAAAAAAAAAAAAAAAGAAAAATTAGGAAAAAGTTTTTGGGTTTTTTTTTCAGGGATTTTTTTTATTTTTTAAACTGTGAAATCAGGGTCTTGTAATTTTTTAAGATCCAGTTCTCCAAATGAGAGAAGTGAGTCACATGCAGGTTAAATCTGCTTTCCTAGTCTGTAAAGACACAAAAATTTTGGTCCTTTTGAAACTTAGGCTTTTTTATTTCATTCTTAGAGCATCACTTGAAGAATGTGCATTTGGGGAGCAAGAATTAGTGATAGCACCCATGAAAAAAATTAGCCACTAATAGGGTATGTTTTCACAGCACAAGGTAAGTGTGACTGCAGCAGGAGCCAGTAACTTTGCCAGCATTTGTAACAGGAGCAGTGGAGGTTGGGCAGTATGGTCTAGCAGCTTGAGTATTGTCCCTTTAAAAGCCAGTACCAAGCATTACAGTTGCCAATTCCTGATGAAGGCAGTGCAGCAGTGTCTTCAGTAATATTCTCACCTATGCAAGCTAAATTAAAAGTGAGATGAATGCTCTGATATAACCACATTTTCATTTTATGTAGATCAAGACAGGCTGCAACACATTTCTGCTAGACAAGGTTAAGAACTCTCCACTGTCCCTGAACAATAGTGTTCTAATTAAACAGGAATATGCTAAGCAGGTTGTTTCCCTGCTCAGACCAGCTGAAAATTAAACTTTTTTTTTCCTCCTCTTCGGAAGGACTAGTTTTCGGTCGGACCAATTATTCAGTGTCTTGCTACAAATTCTAGTGCCTGTATGGAGGAAGGGATGGCAGTACTTGTCTTGGAACAGAAGGAAAACAACACTGTAAATTGGTGGCCTCAATGTAGATAAACTGAAGCTGTTGTAGAAGCACATACTTAAATTTGAACACTTTTAGGTAGCTATATTCCTGTTATGGTGTGTTTTGGGCTATTTTTAATGTGAAAGGAAACCTGAGCAAAGTTAGTAGAACACCAGTCCTGAACATCATCTCTTAGGTCTAATGAATGTTTAACAGCTTTTTCCTATTCAGGTTTAGAAATCAGGGTAAAGTAACTGGTAATGAACACTGAAACACCATGGAAAAATATTAGTTGTTGAAAATCAACTAGACTAGGCTTATGAGATTCCAGTTCTGAGAAAATGGTGTCTTAAGGATGGAAAGGTAGGCTAGAAAACTGGTATCTATTCACCAGAGCTGGGATTTTGTAGTATTAAGGGTAAATATAGGTTGTGATTTAAAAAAGAAAATTCACCAGCAATGCTGACCAATTATTTTCCATTTGATTCATGGCAAAGTTTCAACCTAACTAACCAACATATTGAGGTGCAGCAGGATCATGAGATGAAGGAAACTGCCTCAAGACATGTGAAATGTATTGAAGGTCCTACATTGTCAGAGGATGAATCAAGTTTTGAGAATGCCAGTCATGAAGCACGTCTGAAGTTGGTCTCCCCCAGAGTATTTCAATTTTGTAACTCCCATTTGACACAATCCTTGATTTTTACACCAATCTTTGCATTTGACTTATAGAGAATCACATCAGGAGAAGATGCTGACATGACCAATATTTCTTAGAATGATTTTTTTACTCCTCTAGCTGTTTATTAGCTGTAGAATGAAGCTATTAGTAGAAGATAATTATTCATACAGTGCATTCTCTTATTCCCTCACTGGTTGGATCAACATCTGGGAACCCAACCCAAACTGTGCATTCATAAGTGGAAGATGACACTGATGCTTCAGTGATTTCCATGCTCAGAAGACCTCTGAGTCATGTGTTTCATCAGATGTATGAATTCTGTAGTCTCTCTCTGTGCATAGGGGCCACCAGCCTCCTGGGCAGCAGAGAGCTGGTTGGTGATGCCTGATGTTCTGGACAGAAGTGGGAGGCTCTCAGTATCCCAAGTGTGCCAGCTTTTTTTGGGTTTAACAGGACCACCAGTCTCTGCAGCTTGGAAGACTTCAGTACTGTACTCTCTTAGCACATAATTTTCTTCTCTTTGGCCTGTTAGTTTTTGGTAATTATTTTTCCATCCAAAAGTATGGATTTTTAAAAAATTGCATTTATTTTTTAGGAAAAAAAATGGGCCATTGTTGGTCTATCTTCATATTTTCATTTCTTTGTTCAGTCAGCTGCGTTCTCCATGTCAGGAATTAAGTTTTTTCAAATGTAGTTTTCAGATGCGAACTAAGATAGTGGCTCTGTGTTACTGTACACCTGGCAGCTGTTTTAAGTGGTTCCCTTCCCTGTTCCTACCAATGATGCTGTCATGTGCATTGCATTGATTCAGTTCTCTCTTTAGCTGACTAAACTGCTTCAGTGAAATAACTGTATTTAAAAAGGAAATACCACAACAACAAATCAAGATCCAAATCCAGCCAACCCAATACTTTTCAGACCTTTAGAGGTGTTTTTCCCCCTTTTATTTCATGCATTTGACATTGGAACACAGCCAGGCAAACAGTTGAACTAATGTGATTTATAGAAAGGGACGAGAACCTGTAGATGGGTAAGAACTGGAGGTAAAGGGAAGGAATGATGCGGACATATATGGAAAACCTCTTATAGTTGATCTATTACTGACAGAATAATGACATGTAACAACAGCTTAAATGTCTAAAATATCACAGAAGGAGTGCAGAACAAATTTTTATGGCATGCTTTCTTATTCTTCACCTTCAGAGGAATCACAAATTTGTGGTTATCAGTATGGGGTGGCTTCCAGGTGGAGTACCTGAAAATCTTAACAGCTTCTAATATTTCAAACTTTTGTGATAATGATGGAGAAAGCATTAAATGTGCTGTATGCAAAGAATAGATTTTATGTAAAAACATATGGAGTATCTTTTTCTTCACTTCTTCTAGCTGTTGTACGACACATACACTTCCATTCATTTTACAAATGTGGGTATATTTGTCCAAATAAAAATGTTATTTCAAGAGCACGGATAAAAAAAAATATTACTAAGGTTGTTACAGGATACAGTAGAAATCCTTAAGTGTCTGACGGAATAAGGTTTTGTAGGTTTGACAAGAGGAGATCTTCCAGTCACTCATTTCAGATGAACAAGGTAAGAGACTTGTGCATGGAGAAGTTACTTTCAAGTAAGCTAACATATCATTTTAATGCTCTAGCTACTCCAAATTAACATGCTGTTTGGAATTGTAGGACATGATTCAATTGCATAAACACAGGCATCTAGATGCATTTGAAAGGCCCTAGGGTATCTTATCTGTTTTACAGCTGCTGTTCAGAGGAGTGCAAGTCTTTCCCAGGTCCTTTGTCAAGTCTGCCAGCTCCTCTGCATGTCTTAGATACTTCAGGGCATTGCAAATGGCACGAGGCTCCTATATTCAGGCAGTCAATCAAACTCATAAGGAAGAATTCAACTCAGGGTTTAGTCAATGGTGGATTGCTTGATGCAGTCAAAGGAAGAGTCATTATTTTAAGGCAGACACCTACGTTTGCTCCATTGAATAGCTTTCTAGCCTGTCTTTGACTAGATCTTTGACAATAATAGGAGCTTAGACAACCACTCTCTATATCCCTAATTTTAAACACTCCTCCTTCACATGCAGTAGGTAAGAAGCAGCATAATATATTTTTAAAGTATCATGATGGAGAATAAATTTCAGTCTATTAGCCTCAGATATGTAAAGTTTTTTTAATTTGAGCTACACTCCCTTTATAGTCAAATGGAGAGGGATGGGCAACTCCAGAAAAGCCATTCATTCTCCTTAGAGTATATGGTAAGATAGTCAAGATGAATTGCTTTCTAGAGCTGCCACTCTTTATTCCTTTAACTACTGAAGGAGTCTTGATATGGGTTTAGACTTAGACAGCTATTAGATGTCTCAAGTTAGGGGCAAATAATCCCACTTTAGCTGACCTCAATCTAATTGCTTAAACATCAGCATCTAGTGCCACCTGGGGTGTTTCTGTGCCTAGGAGTGCTCAGTGTGAGACATCTATAAAGACCTAAAGACAAATACAATGAGTGACTTTCAGGAGATCTGTTTCTTTGTACAAGCCATCACAATAACCCATAGAGAGTAAAACAGGCACCTGAATCCTACCTTGCAGATTTTTTCCAATGAAATATGCTGTAAATGCATGCCTATTTTTTTTTTTTTAATGACTTCCCTGAGTAAGCATAGCCATTTCTGTTTTCTTCTGGCTTGAAATGCAATTTTATCTACATTGCCCCTTTAGTTGATGTGCTCTCCAAGTGCTGTAGTCATTCCTCTATTGTTGAAATTGCTGGTCATAAGTAGACTGAAGCATAACATCTACATAACAGCATGTGGCCATGTTCTGAGATAAGGGATAATATATACAGAACATACTTGGCTATTTATTAATCCAGAGCATAGGAAATTTTGGATGATTTTGCTATAATTTACTAATTTATGTTGGGCCAGTCTGTTGGGATTGACATTCAGGCTTTAGTGCTATACAAAAGTATACCTCCAGGCTAATCTGAGACAGCGATTAATCCAATAGATTTAAAAAAAATAGGTATATTTTTGTACTGTTCTGCATATTAATGAGCAAGAGGAGGTTTTGGTTTTTAAAAAAATTAAATTAAATCAACAGCAAATAGGATGAAGGATGCTTAAGAAAAACTATTCTTGGCTTTCCCATTTTGTTATATGATTGTTCTTGGAATGTGGGATTTGTTGGTTCATGACTGCAGATTGGGAAGGCTTTTTGTAGTTCACAGAACAAATGAATGAATGTGTAACCTCTCCACTCCCCCAGGATATGCTGCAATGCAAAGGCTCTATAAGGAACTGGTGAGAAAAACTAGTAAGTGAACAGTCCATTATCAAAGGTCTTTTTATATTAGCAACTCATATTGACTTTTCATTTTGCAATCCTAGGAATATGTACTTCGTTTCTAATGGTGTTCTCTACATCCATTGGATATCTTACTCCTAACCCCTCTTTTATCCAGCAGCCCTTGCTGATTCAGCATCGGTTTTTAGAGTTCACTTCTGAAAGTGCCTTTTTACCTAAAGAAGTACTACTTAGAAACCTGCAGTAAGAATGTATTACTTAGAACAAACTGAAGTAATGATTGAGAAATGCATGGGCTGCCAAACTAACTTTATCCTAGGGGATTTTTCTCAATTTTAATTGATTTTTTTTTCCCCAAGAATTTGTTCATCTTATTAAGCAAGTCCTTAGAGGAGTGAAACAGTAGGTTACCTCCTTGAGAGCAAAGGACAACCTGACTTATTTGCTACAATTATCAATTTGTCCTTATCTCCATGAAGTGAAATACTTTTTTTATCCCTTTGAAATAGCTTACAGTGATGAATAAAACAATAAAGAATAGCTGGTGTTAACTCCAGCAAGAGCCTATTAAATTTTTAAATATCAAGTGCAATATTGTGAAGACTGCATGTAATTTTATTTTCCTAAACCAGATATTTGGCAGGTGAAGAAGCTGTCAAGCACATCTGATTGAAATGCTTTATTTTGTTGTCTTTACTAGAATATTGAACAGTTACATTTCAGTAAAAAAATTGTTATATGTTTAGCTGGAGTCTATCATATGAAGAAAGTTATGGAAGTTTTGTGCATAATTCAATTACCTGTTGTATTTACTCATAGATATCTAATATTGTTTCAAGTGATAGTTACCTGACTTCTACTTCCATTGAAAGTTGTTATGAAATGCCACTAACTTGCATAGGGAAAGGGAGGATCTGGCAGATATTATGTGGAGCAGCTGAGCATTTGCTTCAAAAGACAAATCTTGCAATATTCAGATCAGTGCAAATTTTGCTATTAATGAGTCAAGTTCTAATGATGACCCAGTTGAAGCTTTTGTTATGCAGACAGTCAAATCAGGGGCAAGGCAGCATCTGTAACTCTCTATTCAGTATCCAAAGTAGGATAGCATGTAATCCCACTGTACAGGGTGGGACCCAGGACAATTTACTGAATTCCTGGCATAGCATGGGTAAATGAGGGGAAAGGGTGGCTGTTATCATCATGAACTTTCACTTGAGGTTGTACAAGCATGTCTTTGCCTAGGGATCATAGCAAAGTCACTGTTTAGCTCTAATTAACTTACCTTTAATGATCAATTTTTGAACATCTAAATCAAATGCATATTAGCATATTTTAGGAGAAGCATAAAATTATACACTTTTGTTGATGTTTATTTTTAAAATGCAGTGGTTTAAAATGTGTGAGGAATAAACACTATATAAAGTTAGGGTTTTTTTTAAATTACATTGCTAAAAAAATTTCTAGATAGTAAAATTAGTGATGTTTTCCATTAGACTGAATTAGATAAGTGTATGTCAGAGCAAGCATGGTGAGGGTGGGGAGAGTTCAAAAATATTTTCTCAATGTACATTTATTTAATAAATAAAAAAACTACATTTATTTCAGTGTCTGCAATTTTATTTCTTTACATTTTCTACTGCACTGTTTCTATACTATCTGGTTCTTTCTGCTTCTCTCTGTTTCTGTCACTTAAAAATATTTTATAGATGTTTCCAAAACTTGCAATAATTCATATATGAAATACTTTCATCAGGGAATACTCCAGATATTTCATTCCTGAAGTGCAAAAACATTTGTGCTAAAAAGAATGCAGCGTGATATGTAGTCAATAGTAGCATGTTAAGTTTAGAAGAAACAGTATTATTTCTGTCATTAAGAGATCCACTTCCATATTTTTCTGTTTAATTTTCCTCTCTGGTTTAGGCATCAGACTGAAGAGAAATTCTTAGAACAATTCTTAGAATGGTCTGTTTTTCTGTCTAAACACCAAAGACAGAAATGCTTTCAAAAAGAAAAAAAAAAATCAAACCCACAACAAATAGCAACCCACAAGAAGTGCTTGCAGAGATAATACATAGTCTGAAAAATACTTACGTGCTGACAGCTATCCAGCAGTGTTGTCACAGCAGGAAGACATCAGTTGAAGAAACAGATAGCGACCTCCAAAAAAAAAAAAAAAAAGTCTGGTCAGCAGTGTGGACAGGGTTTCACAAGATTATAAATCACCCCAGGGTCGCTGTGTTCCCACCATAAAGAGAACATGGTCGTTTTATTGTAATCTAATAAGTGATGGGAGCAAAGGACAGCTCCAGTGTGTGTGTTTGAAAAAAAAAAAAAAAATCTTGATTACAGTTTCAAAACTATACAGTTTCCCTTGCCATTGAAGTGCAGATTATGGGGGTTAAGGCCATTTTAGGATTGGATTACCTTTTTATAGCTGTATGTTATTCCCTTGTTCATGAATCAGAAAGTACTTAAATTAAACTGAACATTTGGGAGTAATACTAATAGGGAGTGTGGTAGTGGAAAATTAATCACTATTTAGTATTAGATGGCTAGCCAAGTAAGTCTTTGTTTTCAAGCTTTTTTCACTGAATAAAATACCCCCCTTAATGAACTGAGGAGAATTTATATCCGGTGGTTTCCTTTATTTTTCAAAAAGTTAGTTGTTGTGGTGACTCATGTGCGAAAGCAAGTTGATAGAAATGTATTTTTAATGTCAGATTTAATCAGCTTATTCACACTTCCATTGTAGAGTTTATTCTATATTGGGTAAAATTAGCCAGAGGAAATTTTTATTCTCCTTTGTCTTGCTCCTTGGGGTTCCACATTTGATACATCTGAACATGTTGGGTAGTAACCTTGATGTGCAAAAAGAAAAGTGAGACATGGGATTTTTCTTCTACCTTTTCTGACTTTTTACACCTTAGCCCCCCAGTTCTTTTCCTTTTATTTGGCTAGCTCTTCTGGCACCATTCATTTTGTTTCTGCAGAATCTCACCTTGTGAGTTTGAAGCTTCCTTGTGAGGTGAGTGGCTTTGGAAATGGAGAGGTAGGGAACCGAGCAGCGGGGTTTGGGAGGGCTGAAGAGGAAAACGAGTGCAAGAAGCCATAAGAATGCTCCAGTGCTTCCTTCCCTGTGTTCAGGTTCACGTCTGCCTGCTTCATCAGTAGCTGCAGCTATGGGCTGGTGACTCATTTTGGTGCCTACTGCCTGAATGCTGCTTCTGAGTAGACATCTTCTGCCCTTAGGACAAGTGGCTGAGAGAAAACAGATACAAAAAAGAAGCCAGACAGGCCCTCCTATGCTTTCCACACCTCCCTCCTCAGACTGAGTACTACTGCTCTTAGCTCTTCTTGGTGGCCATATTTTCTAAGCCAAAGCCCTGGCAGACTTTTCTTGGCATGACTTTTATTTACGTAAATACTACTGACACCAACTTTATTTCTGCTTACTTCCTGCATCTACAGGTAAGGTTGGGAAAAGAATAGGTGTAGTGCTTTAACAGGGTAAAGAAAGAGGGTTCAGAAACTGCTTCCTCTGCAGTCTTCTCCAGCTCCACATTTTTGTCATGGCATTTAATTCCACTTGCTCTAGTAGTTATCCAGATCTTTTAACACAATTAAAAACAGAGGAGTAAGGCTTTTTTTTTTTTTTTTTCTTTTTCTTTTCTTTTTTTTT
>VYXD01003420.1:1346379-1359313 GCA_013397195.1 Hylia prasina | reverse complement strand
TTTTCTTTTTTTCTTTTTTTTTTCTTTTTTTTTTTTTCTCCAACATCCAATAGGCCAACTTCTGGGGCAAAACCCAGGAAAAAAAATTTCAAATAAACTTTCTTTTTTTTGCTGACATTTTGGAAAAAAAAAATTGTTATGGCATAACATCACTGAATTTTTTTTTTCCTCTCCTTATGCTTTTGTATTTCAGAGTTAGTGTTAATTGGTAGGAAGTTCCATAAGACAAAAATTATCCAAATGTGAATTTCTTAGTGCTGTGTTAATTTCCAGTTTTTATTTCCCTCCTTCTGTGTGTTGGGATGCACCACAGTAACTTCTGATATGCATTCTGCCAGATGTGGGTAATTTACTAAATTCTGTCATCTAGGAAGCAGGCTGATATCATGAGGAGTCCTGGAGTACAGGGGGATGCTTAGTCCACAATGAATCTTGCATTTCAAATTTCCAAACTTAAGTGGATAAAAAGGTGTTTTTTTGCTTGTTTGTTTTACATAAATTCACTATTCTAATGATGTTCTTCGAACCTGTTAAGTGTGGTAGCTTTTCCAAAGGCCCAGCAGTATATTAAGTGCCGCCTTCTTTCAGAAACCTTACCCAATCATGCAATGGTTCCTGTCTTCTTTCTTTAACAAAATGTAAGTATTTTCCTTGGATATTGGATGCTGATGAAGATGATGGTTTGCACTTAAACTCATAAAGCGGACCTCTGGTTGACTCCTGCTCACTTGTCTATCATTGATCCCATGTTATTCCATGATTCTCACTCTCTTCAGCTGTTTATATAGGCAGCTCTCATCCAGTATCTAATAGGACTGACAGCATCTCCTACTGCTGCTATCCGTGTCATTCCTTTAATTGAAAATAGAGCATGATTGATGTCTGTGCAGATTCTGCTTCCCATTGGACAGAAAGCTTTCCCTGCTTGAGTTTCCCAGAACATTTTTGGTAAAGAGAACATCACTGCAGTAATTACTACACCAGATCCAGTGTGGTGCTCAGGGTATCTGAAGTTCCCGTCTTATTAAGACACACAAAACTTACCAATGATGTAACAAAATACTGCAAAAGAATAAAGAATGGAAAATGTGGTGGCTCTAACTTAACTTCTGCTCTATATAGCCATTGAACTGTCTAAGATCCTCCAAAGTAGCAGGTGAGTTCATTTTTTGTTTCTTCCATTTAAAGGATTTTCAAGGTTTTCTTACCCCTTTAGATAGCTAAGTTAAAAAAAAAAATAATAAAAAAATAGAGTATTTTGGATAATTGAGTTGGTCAGACACACTGTAGTTAACCAAAAGCAGGATATTGCATAAAAATAATCACAGGATCCATAAGATCTTGTAGCAGGGAGAAGCATCTTCTTGTCTGCCTTCAGATAACAACAGTGCTAGTTCCCACATAAGTCAAGCAATACTTGCTATGTTTAGGAGAAAGGAATGAGCGAGTGGTTTTGCATACAATGTTTTGCTCTTGCAAAATTACTCCTACTCTTGGAATAAACTACGGAGTGCAAATGCCAGGGTGATTTTTTTGTTGCTGTTGTTGAAGACATAGGGTAGATTGGTTAAGGTAGAGAAACAAATGTAGTTGCTTTGATTTATCACTTGTGACATTAGCGTGTACTATACCGTTCTCCTGGAAACAAAATGGTTGCACCTGAGGACAGTGATATAAACACTACTTTGATTATTTGAAACAAACCATTAGGCTTTGATGAAAGAACCATTACTTTAGTAGACCTTGTACAGAGAGCGCATTTGGAGATAATGGATGAGCAGCCTACAAATTGCTTGCTTTGAATTTAAAGAAGTCACATGTTTGTTTGAACTCCATGGCATAAACAGATATCTAACATGAACAAGACAAGCTAATGGCATACTTACAAGGTAGTAGAAAAACACTGTTGCAAACTTTACTTGCAATACTTTAAATACGGCATTTTAGAGTGCATACTGAAAAAAATCAATTAACTCTGTGGCTGTAATGTATGCAATAGATTTATATATTGATGTGTCTACAACAGACACATTTGTATATACATGCATTTGTAAACTACATACTTGTATTAAACCAGTGAGTTTGATTTTTTCTATTTCCTGAATGTTTGCATTATGGAAGTACATATTTTAGAGTGTTACACAACCAAAATGTTTCTAAAAGGTATCAAATTTGAGTCTGTTTAGCAAGGAAAGCCCAAAACACATTTAAAATATTTGTACTCTTGGGTAGATTTTCTTTGCCATCTCTTAAATGATTATCTGGAAAGTTTTTTCTTAATTCTGTGTATGGTATCTTATGTAGAGCTGATCTCTGTGGCTGTTCTTATGCTTTACAATAGCTCAATTTTTACTGGATCTTGATTGCCCCCAAGCCCCCTTTTTTTTTTTTTTTGTGTAGTCTTTTGGGATAAACCAACTAATTCCTGCTGAAAAAAGAAATATACAGTTTTAGTCCTGGTGGTAGTCCACTCTAGAAACTATTCCCCAAAGGCACTACGGACAAGGCAACATTAGGTTTATTTCTTTCAGTCCACCAACACTGTGCCAGAAAACTGCACTTTCTCATAGGCCCCTGCACTCTCATGGTGTTTCCTAGATTATGTGATACCTAGCTCACACATCAGCCGTGACTTGGAGATGGAGAAAATTTCCTAAACAACCCACGAATAGGACCAATACTTTGATCTGCAGTGGTGGAATTGGTTCATCCCAGTTTAAGTGTACATTGTAGAACTCTCCATCAGAACCAGTGACCAGTGATCTTTTGCATGATACTCAAGGAACTGGGTTTTTAAAGTGTTTTACACTTTGTTATAAAGAAGTTTGGAGGAGTCGGAGGAAGCAACCTATCAAAGTCCCTGTGCTGCACCATTGGTTGTGAAAGAAGTGCACAGGCTGTGCCACATGGGTATTTCTGCACTGCAGACATGTAATTCTAAGTGAAAGGACCCAGAGTGAGTGAGAAAGCCTTAAGTTGTACAATAAATTCATAGGCCCTTTATGTGTTCTGTTTGTAATAATTACATGGTTGCTGGGAAGGAGAGCAGTGCTGCAAATTTCTGCAAATAATCTTTATCTGCCCAAGCATTTAAAATGAAGATTTAAAATAATAAATTATAAATTTATTTTATTAATGATATATACTATCACTGAAATTACCAGACTTGAGTGTCCCCTGTACTATTCCCCTCTAGTATTTCCCCAAATAACAATTTAGACCTAACTGCTGCTGGAGATGGAAGGATAAACAAAAATTGAGAAGATTACTCTAAACCTTTATGGCAGCCAAGAACACCTAAAGCCTGAATGATTTACTTTTGCATTATGGTAGTCATGTCCCAGGATCCAAGTCAACAAGTGGTAAAAAATACAGCACTTGAGTATCTGACTGTTTTTCATGTTTAATTTGAGGAACAAAATAAATACTAGCTACTGTGTACAGAATACTGTGGCTGTGGAATACCGAGGACTGTACAGAATAGTGGACCATATTTCCATTGTCCGTAAATTGCCTGATAGGAGAATATGAGCTCTCTTTTTGCTGTTCCATAGGTATCTCCTTGATTTATGAAAACATTTCTCTAGGGCTTAAGCACAGGCATGGTACCATAGTCTAAGCAGGTCTGTGTTGTGTATTTTGAAATGGTTGCGTTACCCTGCAAACCTGGAAAATGTTCCGCATTAACATCTTAAGCAGGTTACATTTTGTGAAACAAATATTTATTCTACCTAACTATTCTGAACTCTTTATAAGACTGCTAAGTGACCTAAAACCTTTAAATAATTCTTCTTTAACAACTTTCATTTCTTTTGAACTTCATGTATTTAGCTACCATTTCCTTACTCAAGCTTCTTGTGCTTAATCTAATTGATTTTATTAGGGGTCATAAATTGAGAGCAAACTTTCATCTGCTGCAGATACATCCTTAACTGTACTACACCCTGCCAACTACTTTTGTCTTGATTAAGGACACATTACCAAGCAGTTGTAGGGCTTTTTAGTTTTAGTGAGTACTTTTTGCTTTGGTAGGTTGTGTTAGCTAAATTAGTTATTTTAAAATCGCTGTTTACTATTTACAGCTGTTAAATCAAGAGGTTTTATAAACAGTTTTTATATAAATGTATAAAAAGATATAAACCAGTAAAATTGTCCACTAGTTTACCAATCAATACATTCAAGACATTTTTGAAAAAAGGATTTTCATGTTTCTCAGCCTGAATTCACATTAGCAAGCTGTTGTTCCTTGAAATAGTTATTTTGTGAGCAGCTGAATATTTTTCTATGAACTTACTAAATTACCTATATTTTGTTTCTTCTCAGATAAATAATAATAGTGAGATCAGTTTATTCCAAAGCAAAATGCTGTATGCATGAGAAGAAGTCAGAGAGAGGTGGTTTTGATTCCTATTCCTGCTCAGTTTAAATAAGTTAATCACTTGTCTTTTTATGAGATCTTTCACGGCTTGATAGCCCTCTGAAGTTCCATTGCGAGCTTTTAGTATCATTACGTGCATGCTGTTTGGATATCAAGGGGTTTTGCTAACTTATGAAAAGCTTTACTTCAAATTCAGTTTTCATAGAGTGACCCATGATATTTTTTTCTCATAAAGTTTGTGAACTCTGGTGATGAATTTAAGCAGGTTTTAAAGATCAGTTTTGTTTTTACAGCTTGAAAAAGTCAGTGCCCATTTTAATCAGAACAACAACAAAAAAAATCTAGTTATGTTCTGCTCAGGAAATGGGTATAAATAAGCTAAACATGGCAGTAATGAGGCTGGCTCTTTCTAATGTTTCTGATTTCAGTTAATGAGAAGATATTTAGCTTTTTCTGAGCTGAATATTCCCAAAGAAATAACGATTTGTTTTCCCACATGAAAGACTATATGTATGCATAAGTATGTATGCATATGTGAATTAAAGCAATCCTACAGTTGCATGTCTTCTTACTTGGATCAGAAGCTTTCTTGTATTTCTTTAGGGGCTGCAAGATGAGAGCCAGAGTAGGGCATTATTGGTGGAATTTGTTCATTGTGAAAAGAGAAAAGTGACATTTGGGGTCTTTTCTGAAGAAATAGCATCTTCTTCTTTCTTCTGGCTGGAAAATAATAGTAAACTGATAATATCTTCCTGCAAAATGTTGTCGTGCCGGCAGACCATTAGCCACTTCGTCTCCAGGAAAAGTTTTTCTGGAGGAGCTTCCCCTCTCCCACCCTCAAAGCATGGTGTCTAAAATGACAGGCTAATTTCAGATTCAGCTGTGATTGAGCACATGCCAATTTTTACATGCTTTACATAACTAAAATAGAGCTGTCTTTAGAAATCTGTATATTAGGGAAATGAGCTCTAATCAGTGAAAGCTTTTTTCGTAAGTGGGTATGTTCATATAATTTTTACTTTTTTCAAACATGTAGCACTTAAAATTATATTAGGAAACTTACAGAATTATTACAACATAGCTCACAGCAACATATTGGAAATAATGGAAATGATAATTCCAGTATTTTCCTAATAGATAACCACTGATATTATAACAGTTGTATAATCATTCTGGGTCTAAAACATCTGCCTTTCATCTGAGTAATATTTTTAAAGATGAAAGAAAATAAGGTCTTGTAAGTTCTACAGATATAGGATGCTGTCATAAAGTTTGATGGTTTTCGTTTTTTATTTATTTAGTGTAAAACAATTAGCCAAAATTAATTTAAGTGAAATTTGGGATTCTTATTACAGAATGCTTTTTCATGCTCTTCATTTAGTTGTGTGCTCTGCAAGCCACAATGATTTTCAGATTCTTTGTACAATTCTTTTGTAGAAAGAATCTGAAAACCAAAACTGTTAAATATACAGAACTTGGAAAATCAGATTTGTCCCAAATCTTAAAGTGACTACAGAATAGAATTACACCACGGTCACTACCCATAATAAAGGGGAAAACTGAGTAAAGATATGGACTGAATTAACACATCTTTTGGATTTGATAGCTGGGTTAAAAGGGTATTCGGAGGTGTATCACTGCAGACAGTGAGTTTTGAGCATTGCATGGGGAATTGACTCAACAGATTCTCACTTCATGTTTCTCTGTGATCACCTCTGCAGCTTTTTGGTTTCTCTGCTGTTCTTTGTAGATGGTGGGTGATGCTTTAAAAGGATTTCTAATAAAAAGCATGTGCATCCATGGTTATTTGACCACATGTTGTGCCGTGCAATGGAAAGCAGATAAATACACATATTTTTTAACTATTAGTTAGATTATGACACAAATAAACTGTATCTGGCATGAAGTAATTAAGTATAGGAATACATAGAAGATGATAAGTAACGCCACTTAAATGGATGGCTTTGGTACCATCTGAGTCATGATGGCAGTGTCCTTAGTCTTGGGACCTAAAGATCTAACTGAATCCTTGAAAACAAAAAGAACAATATCCTGCATATTAATATCCTTCTTCACACAGTTTATCCAGCTGGGTGGTCAAGCTCTCATTTACAGTGCTGATACCCTTTTTTGTATCCCTGACTTGGTTAGAAAGCATCTAGGATTAGCATTTTTCCTGTTGTCTTTCCTGACTGCTAATGGGAACGCTTAGCTAGATAAGTTTGAGTAATTCTGATAATGCTGAACCTTCAAGTGATCAAGTTTGCCATCAAGATCAAGTTAGATGCATGAATGAGTAGCTTTGCTAAGCCACTCATGTAGACAAGCTACAGGTGTTTTTCATGACCCTGTAGATGCCTGGATAGAATAGTTCTGGTAGATCATACCGGAAGCCCTGGGGAAGGGATTCATCTGCAGCTGGGCTATGTAAAAGAGAAATAAACTCTTCCAGAGCACTGCTTATCTGCCCCTGATGTGAACATCTAAAATAGATCAGATGAATTGTGCCTTAAAATTTCCTGTTCCATTCAGATGAGGGTAAGGAATAATTTGCTTAGATGGGGATGCTTATGCTTTTAGACCTCTGTTAGGTTAGATGAATCTGGTCAAGACAGTTTATGATGCTAGCATGCTTTAGATAAGGGTACAAATGATTTGGCTTGTTAGTATTACATTTTGTTAGGACAAAAATTGCACAGAGTGGTGAATTTACAGAAAATTAATTTAGCAGCTCACATAGAACAAGGAGACTAAAGTAATTGGCAAGTGGCTAAGACATGTAAACCCAGCTTTGGTGCTTCATGCAATTTGAAAGCTTTTCCCAGAGGTATCGAGAAACCCTCCACAGAGTTAATCTCCGCTGATGCACTGTGGTGACCATAGCAGTTAACATTCAGCAGAGCTAACATCCAGTGTAATAAGTGCTATAAGGTAAAAACCGAATTGGTGAGTAGTCTTAAAGGATGTTAATGCAATCCAAATAAAAATGTATTTTAAAATCTGAGTCAGGTGTCTAAGATGGAAAAAGGCCATTTGAATTTATGCCTTTATAGTATTTCTTCCAAGTATCACTTTTGTCCAAAATAGGAAGGCAGATGTTACTTTTGACATCATGTTTTGCTATAAAGGCTATTTTCCCTTGCTAGGAGAAGTCTTTTTTCCTTCCTCAACTTGCATACAATTTCTGTGAAATTTGGGGACCTGTATTTTAAGGAATGAACAGGAAAGTTAAAATGTTTGTAAACACATCTTTGCAACAACACAGTAAGGCAATGGATTTGCAAACCTGGGGCTGCTTTTAGTTGATACTTTTTCTGTGAGCATGACAAACTATATAATAAGTGCTGGCTAAATAAAAATGTTGTTAATACTGTGTCCTACATTTAGTTGTGTGATGAGAAACTTAATTTGGTTTAGGAAAGACATATCAATGTGTAGCATTGATTCTAGACATCAGTTTGAACACAGAGATGCTTTTAAATGCAGTGTGTCTAGTGTTCTCTCTTTTATAGATACTGTTAACACTGTTTGAAAATGCATTATTTCATGCAGAGGGTGTCTATAAGTGAGTGAATATGGTATAGTACATCAAGTTAAAGAGTTATTTTAGACAGGGTGTAATACTGAATGATGATGTAAAAGCAGTTTTGTTTCAGCTAAAATCCAGATTTACTGGATTGTTTCGAAGTCCAAAAAAATCCAGTCTCTGCCACTTGAACAGTAGTGCTCTAAGGAATATGTGGACATTAGCATAAAGGTTGCACATGTTATACAAAGTGTAATTAAAGAAGCTTTGATCCCCCAAATGTCAACTAGCTTGCTAAGTGTCATAACAAAGTGTCAAGCATCTGGTATACAGTTAATTTGTAGTCATTAACTGCATATTGTTGATGTGACAGTTTGTTAGCAAAGCAAGCTTGACAGTTTGCATTTTGTTATTGATTGACACCTATAGACCTCCCCACCCGTCTAGTTTACATTCTTTATGAGGGTTACTTCTACTTTTAACTAATTAGTTTAGTTAGTTGGTCCAATATGTTAAAATAGAGTGAAGGCATATAGTGAGCCCAGGACTCGTAATTCCATAGCAAGTGTTTCCTGATTGCATGCATCTTATAGATTACCGACCAGTTTTACAAATGTGCTTTTCTTTTGATATTATTGGTGATCTATAACTTGTATTAACATATTGCAGATTAACCACCCAAAATAACTATTTACATTTCAACAAAGTGCACTTACGAACTAGACTGTGATATCTTCCAGTGCAACTTCTCAAAGACCCTAAAAGAGTACCTTCCTACTGCATTCTATTTTGTACAATGCAGCATAAATATATTTTGGGTTGTATAGCTTTTTAAATATTCAGTAGCATTCTGCATAATTTCAAAAGCTGGAATTAATTAAAAGAATTAAATTGCTTTTTGGTTTTGGTTCCAATTTCCTCTTCCCCCCCATATGATATGAAGGCAATATATCAACAAACTGAGCATGCTGATGAACAGAAATAAATATTATGCAACTATACTTATATCCAGAAAGGAATTTGTGTGCATTTTTTGTAATGGGTGATGAAAGTGGTTTATGAAAGAAGTAATCTAAGGAATACTGTTTCAAATTAGTTAGATGTTTTGATGTTTTTTGGGCAATTGCACAAACATCTGAATGTTGTTTTCTAGATTGATCTAAATTATACTGGCTGCACTTTCAAAATTCATGTTTCTTTTCTCTCTTCATAAAGAGAGAAATACTAAGGAAGTCCTTATTTACTGCTTTTCTTTATTTACCAGTCTTCGAGCGTTGAATCTTCATCATCCACCCACTCCACAAGATGTGGACTGGATTGAATTTCTTTTGGAGGCTGCCGCCTCTGCTTAGAGTGATGCTGACATAATATCAGAAGCGAGATACGAGGCTGTGCTCAGTTCCACCACCCTGGCAGTACTCCCACTCGTGTTTTAATGTGTGTCCCTGACGCTTCTGGAAGTGTGCTAGCCAGTAGTACTTTTCATGTTGTATGTTGTATGCATGTGTGAATGTTACCACTTGGTTTTCCATCAGTAACACCATTTTCATGCCCTACAAATGTTACATGCAGATTTTTCATCCTGGAATTTCAGATTGACTAAAAAATCACAATAAATTTGATTTTCAGTAAATATCTTTCTTCTGTTTTAGTTTTTTTTTTTTTTCACCTCTCATCTCAATAGATAATGTAGATTATAGCTTCTCAGACTTTGTTTTATTTAGACTAATTTTAACAAAAATTGACATACATAATTTCATGATCTGTGGTGAAATTCCAGATATGGTGTTTAAAAGAAAGATGACAAGCACTTGAGGAGGCAGCAAATATTTCAGTAATAACACAGAGTAGGCTTTATATTTTGGTTATTATGGAGAGACAGTGTAATGAATAATATCTGTGGTGTGCTTCAATAAATAAGAAAGGAGAAGCAGAAAGGATACATTTATTGGTTCTTCACTTCTGTTTCTGGTGCACGGAAAAGATTTCTTCATCCACTGGTGTTGGTGGTATTGCATGATGCTGAGGGGCATACTGAGTGGAGAACACTGAACTTTTCTGCATGGAGGAGCTAAGAGCAGTTGTTATCTTCTTGTCAAGAAAAAAATGTGAGATCCTGGTGTTAAAGGCAACCACAAAATTCCCACCGTCCTTTTTCTGGCCACTCTTTTGTGTTGCTGCTGCTTCCAAGTACAGGAGAGTGCCTATGTAGAGCCACTCAGTGGTACTAAAGCGAGCAGCTGAATTTCTCTACTTTCGATCCTTGCAAAAGCAAGTTCCTAAAATTGCGTAAGGATCAGTATATGAAAATTCTGACAATTTAAGGATACATAAAAATGCAAATAATGGAGAGTGGTATTTTTCCTTACCATGTGAACAATGAATTCAGAGAAGATTGGAGCAAAACATTCTTTAAATTATCTTTCTGGAAGAATTTAACTGAAGTATAAATAAAGTTTACAGTTGGACTTGCCTCCTTTTTATTAGTTCCTTCATGCTTGACATACTGAAAGTTTCCCATAATTTAATGTGGTAGAGAAAGCTCAGTGCCACACTTCTATTCCAATAACAAGTGTTGTCTTCTTTGTTTATTCTTCAAAGGTATTCTTTTTTTTTAAATAAAACTTTGGCATTTTGGAAAAAAGTTGACAATGTAAATCACAACTTCTTAAGATAGCTTTAAATTGTGCTCTTGGTACATATCAGTAAAGACACCTGGCCTAGGCAGAGACTCTATCCTTATATGGGTTAGTTTATTTATTTATCTATTATTTAAGGAATTCTATTTTGTTATAAAGAAAAAGGCGTTTGGCTCTAGCAGCATAGAATTGGAAGGGACCCACAAGGATCGTGGAGTCCAACTCCTAAATGAATACTGTGACAACAAAAATAATTCCATGCTTAAGCATAACTGAGTTTTTGTTGCGAATTAAATTCACTTAATAAAAAATCTAGCATTTTGCCTCTATAGAAAAAAAAACAGCACTATTTTGCTTATATTCAGATTACCACAATGTGGTCCAGGTTTTGTTTAGAATGCTTGAAGAAGCAGTTTTGAGTATCCACTCTCATTTGCTGTGCTGCTGTTCCTACATGGAAGCTGTTCCCACTTGCCCCTGTTTCAACCTCTATGAAATGCTCTCACAAAATAAGCAAAGTGATTTCCTCACTGACTGCCTTTTACTGCAAACAGTGTGGCAGCTGTACCTATGAGGTGATCCTCCTTGAGGAGCCTTGTCTAAATGAGAAGATGTATTTCAGAATGTGTTTTAGGTTAGTGTTTACCAGAACATGAATATAATGCTTGGGGATGGTTTTGTAGCCGGTGTAATTTAACATAATGTCAATGCAGTCCGTGGACCTGTTATAGTTTGTGCCAACTGAGGGTCTGAACTATTTTTTTTTATGGGGATACCTAATTTTTTTAATATAGGAATGCTGTTTACCCTCTAAATTACCCTCTTTCTGTGGGTAATTTACTTTTGCTTTGTCAGAAATGTTACCCTTTTCTCATTCCTTTTTGTTTGGAGTCAATAAGTTGCCCAGAGAAGCTGTGGATCCCTGAAGTGTTGAAGCTCATGTTGAATGGGACCCTGGGCAACCTGGTCTAGTGGAAATTGCCTGCCTGTGGTGAGAGGATTGGAACTAGATGGTCTTTAAGGTTCCTTCCAACCCAGACTATTAAATGATTCTATGATGATCTAATTCACAAGCTGAGCATTTCTGATAGTTAGTTATATAAAATACATAAATTATTGGATTTTTAGATTACATTTGAAAGTAGGTGTTTGAAGTTTCCTGTTCTAGTGAAAAGAAAATTGAGGATTAGTATTTTTTAAAAAAGTATTTGGAAGAAAAGTTTTTAAAAGAAACAAATAAAGTATTTATGTATACTTTAGTGATGATAAAATAGGGAAGATGTGGACTTTTTATTCATGTTTTGCATTATTTGTGGTGGAAATTGATACTGTTCAGAAAACTTACTCCTAGGTGATTTTAGGTTGGTACTTTTTAATCTCTTTTTTTAAGCACTTTCACTCATGTATGTAATATATGTTTTTATCCTGGTTTCTTAAAGAAGTAAGACTTGCATATTTACCTGTTTCTCCCTTTTGTGGTTTAACTTCATCCCTCACAAGGTGTTGGCTCAAGTGTTGGTCTAGGTGAGGCATGAGGATAGGGTGATATTTCCAGTGGAAATAGTTTCGTTGTCTGACAGCTGTCTCTCTTTTAATTTCCACTTTTACAGAAGTGGAATTCAGAAATTATCCAAATTCCTGAATTTCAAACACCATTGTTTTCAAACTGTTTCTTGAAAAAACCAAACCAAATATCTACCTTCCTTTTGAATTATTTTCCTTAAAAAAAAAACCAAAAACAAGTAGGCAGATGAACTCTTTGTGACCTGCCTCTATGTTAATCCTTAAAACTGTGGCAAATTATGCAAAAAAATCTTCCTGGATTTATCTAAGATATATCCCATTGGCCAAGAAACATAATTAATCCTTCTTCTTCATGTAAGTCAGGTCTCTGATAAATGTGTGGTATCAAAATCCTGCTAGCAGGTGTTAAAGATGAGATGTGCAATTTCCTGGATTACTGTACTTTCTAGAAGAGCTGGTTCATGTCACTTCTGACTCAGAGGAGACCTACTGAAGAGAAATATCCTCTTTGGGGAATGGTTCCTTTGGTGGGTACAGGATGTCAGGTTCAGGTCCTTTGTCATGTGCATCAGTCAAAGGCTGGAAACCTTGCTGGCACTAAGCAGGATTGGGCATATACTGATGTCCCCAGAGCTAATGACTTCACTACTTGCTGTTTCTTGGTCCAAGGTAAGGTGAGGCCAAAAGGCTCCATCAGGCCAGGGTACCAGACACTGGAAAATGGAAATCCAGATTTATTTCTATTGATTATGAAGAAGTTGCTTTTTAATTTACCTGACTTCTTTTTAAATAGCAGTAAGGACAAAGAACTGACTTGAGTTTTGGCAGTTTTAACTAGGACTGGAAACTATGATTCCATCTTAGCTT